>JASVEL010013231.1:0-11696 GCA_032618575.1 Nicotiana noctiflora | reverse complement strand
TATGTTGGAAGTTTTTGCTGTTGATTTGGATTAATAGAGGTGGAAGTAGGCGGAACTTGGTATTTTTTTTATACTAAAAGGAATCAGGTAACGGGTAAAGAGAGAAAAGACGAAGAGAGAGAGAGGTAAAAGTAGTTCGATGGCAATCTGAAGATTGAAGTAAAGTTTTTTCCAAAATCCAACCTTGCATTTATATGCAAGCAGCGGTGATTCCACTGGTCTAGTGGCCGACCACCATCGGAGAAGCATTTAATATTTTGGAAAACGAACCGATGGGACATTTCAGTCACTTCGAGCGCCTACGTCACAGGAATGACATCATCATCAAGTACTCCGGAAAATTGAGGCTCAAGTCATATCTTATCATTTTATTCTAAGAACAATTGGGGACTATCTGTATACGGTAAAATCATGTGTCCCCGATTTTTTAGGCTCGAGGGCTCGCACCGAGGAACAAACTCGATATGGGTCGGTCTCGAGCCCGAGGGCAGAATATTATACTCGAAGATTGGATTACTCAATGAACACCAGGGCCGAGTACGACCAAACTCGAGATGATACTGTTATGGTTTTATAACAGAAAGAGTGAGACTTGCAATGGCCCCAAGATCATGGCATAAATTTCGGAATATACTTGTACGAGTTAGTACAGATTTGTACGAAGTGGTTAGACACCTCTCCCAATAAGAGTATTTATTATAAATGGAAATGTACCTTATTCAGGGTTTCCCTACTAAATAAAAGGGACACCAATAATTTGTAACGCATCATTCAATCATTGGTAAAAGAATATACTCTCTTACTTTCTTGCTTATTACTCTTCAGAATTGTCTCTTAACTTTATTATCTTTACTTTACTCTTCTTGTTGACCTACCTCGAGGCCATCATAGCTCGAGGTCATGATTAGTTTACGCACCAGTTTGATTCAACTTACTTCTTTAACTTATACATTTGATTTCATGATTATTAATGAGTATTAAATTAAATCACGTATCTTTAAAACCATTTAATTGTTACTCGTATTTCGAGTTAAACAAACTTAAAAGAAAAACTTAATTTCTTATCAATATCTAAAAAAACCAAATATTATAGACCATAAAAAAACTATTAAAAAAAGATCACAATGTCAAAGCGAGGATGCGGAGGTTCCACCGGGAACAAGTTCAGAATGTCACTGGCTTTACCGGTAGCGGCTACAGTTTACTGCGCTGATAACACTGGAGCTAAGTAAGAACCTTGACATAATCTCAGTAAAGGGTATAAATGTTAGGTTGAATAGGTTGCCATCAGCTTGTGTAGGTGATATGATGATGGTTACTGTAAAGAAAGGGAAGCCTGAATTAAGGTAGAAAGTTATGCCTGCTGTTATTGTTAGACAGCACAAACCTTGGCGACCAAAAGATGGTATTTTCATGTACTTTGAAGATAATGCTGGTGTTATCGTGAATCCCAAGGGAGAAATGAAAGGTTCTACGATCACTGGTCCAGTTGGGAAGGAGTGTGCTGATTTATGGACAAGGATTGTTAGTGCAGCTAATGCAATTGTCTGAACAAAAATTTAACATGAAGATTTTTGAACTGTTAGTATTAGTGTCACAGTACAAACAAATGTAACAATGTTGACTTGCTCGTGGAGTCTCAATGAATTCATATACCAGTTATTTTGCTACTTAAAAAATTAAAAAAAAAAATAAAAACTCAATTAAAATGGACCAGAGAGAGTAATAATAAATCTTTTCAGGGATCTTTTGTAAATATTCATCCACCACAAACTATTTACCCACTCCTGTCCATAAAGTATTTTCCTACCCTTTTTTTGAGCCTAGCCATGAAGCCAAACCGGATAAAATCAAGCCAATTCATACTGAACCAAGCCAAGCTGAGTCAAGCCATGCCAAGCCAAATCAAACTAAGTTAGGTTAGGTAATTCGTTTTAACTGAATAGTTATATATTATAAATAATTTTTAAATAAATAAAAAAGAACAATTATTTTAAGCTCAATTGTTATTTTGCATAAATTGCTCCTTTTTGAATACTTCTAGAAGTAAAGTTTGGCCGTCCTCTATCCCTCTAATCATGAATGAAAAATATTTTCGTATTTTATTTCTTGGAATCACAAAACGTGGTCTGCTTGTCTGCTGGAGTAAAACATATTTTACTACTATTAATAAGCCGGAATTTGAGCTGCCTCCGGTCTTCAGAGAGCTGCACCCGGATATGGGTCAGAGGATATGATTGTAATTGCAAAAGTACGGAGCAATTCTGTTGGCCAAATATATAGCTCCTGTTAAACTTTTTGGTTATGTTGACCAAGATACCCCGCTGTTATAAAATCCGTAATTTTTTTGGCCTAATCCCCTTTGCATCAACATTTATAGGATTGACACGTGGATCTTTGAAATTATGCACAGTCCACTCCTTTCTTATGTGACGTGTTAATTATGGCTTTTAGCTATTTCTTAAAATTTTCATAGCAAACAATTAGGTAATTTTACGAACAAATATGGACTATAACGTGCATAGGGTATTGCTATATAAAAATTCTATATATAATCTTAGAATATATTATTAACATGTAAGCTTTCTTTAAACTTTGAATGAATCAACAATTTACATGTAAATTCGGTAACTTACGAGATTTGCTAATGACCCATTTCGCTTTATACGAGGGTAAATTAGATAAGTGATACGATATAGTCACGCGTACACGTGGTCGGCCCCGATTAAACAAATGAGGAGGCCGCCCCCTAACATATGGTAGGGGAGAAGGGGGGAATTCATAGTCAAAATTGCGTCTTAATTCTGACCAAACTTTTGGCTACCTTTTAAAATGTTTTTTTATACTCCTTCCGATTTAAAATAAATGATTTTTTAATTTTTTTTATGGCGCAGAATAACTGATTTTTTCAAAATTTTTAGAATGAATGAATTATTTTTTTTTACATTGCCCTTGAAGTAAATAGTGTTGGAGTATGTGTTAGAAATATTTATGTAAAGAGATATAAAAAGTTAATATGGTCAATTTCATTGCTAATTAATGCTAAAAGACAGATTTTTTTAATTTATGCGAAAATAGCTAAAAAATACTTAATTTGGACGAGTAACTTTTAAATGT
Organism: Nicotiana noctiflora; assembly: GCA_032618575.1. NCBI lineage: Eukaryota > Viridiplantae > Streptophyta > Magnoliopsida > Solanales > Solanaceae > Nicotiana > Nicotiana noctiflora. The sequence continues at coordinate 8,579 of JASVEL010013231.1, read as the reverse complement.
TTACACACACAATCCAACACTAAGAGTCTGTTTGGAAAGCCACCATGTAATTAGAATTGGTGTAATTACTAGAGTAGTAATTACACAGCCTAGTAATTACTCAGTTGTGTAATTACGACGACCCGTTTGTTTATCATAGTGTAATTACAAGTTTACTGTTTGGTTGTACAAGTGTAATTTCATAATTAGATTAAATTTTAAATTAAGTAATTATCAAAACTCAAAAGTTAATATACTAAATATACGCCTATAAATTTTTATAAGTATAAATAATATTATATTTGATATTTAAGATGTATATTTTTCATGAATATACATTAATAAGTAATCATATATAAACTAATATTGTAAAACTTTATCTATATATTTTAAAGGGATAATTTCACATGAATACAACTCACATATTTGACTTGCAACATAATAGCACAATCATAACTTTACAAATCTATAGCCCAAAAATAATCGGCTAATATTTGAAAAAAGAGTATTTTCTAACTTTTTTTACTCGGCAACAGAGTTTAATTAGGACAATTATAGGGATTTAGATGAAGACATGAGATTTTCTAATTCTTCTGTCATATAATTTTGATATTTCTCTCCCAATTTATCTTTACTGCTGCAAGTTGTCCCTCAATTTTTTACCGATTTTACTTATATGGTAAAATTTAAAAACAAATGCTGCAAGTTAGTGATTTGACGGAGAATCAACAAAGAAAGTAGATTTATACATGAATTACTCCAGAAAAAAGAAGAAATACATGAAACAAAATTAATTTGATTATACATATGCAGTACTTGTATAATGATGTATAACTATGTATAAACTTGTATATGGAATCTATAATAATGTATATCAAAAGAATAAGAGAAATAGAAGAAGAAGATAAGTGATGTTATGAACATATATACACATTTATATATAATTATATATATTTATACATAATTATACACATTTATACACACTTATACATTAATGTATAAGTGTGCATAAATAGTGGTTATTCAATATTTATACCAGAACACATCTTATGTTTAATATTACACCTCTATTTCAGTATCAAAATATCAAAAGAGAGTTTTTTAGAGGAGGTTAGATCAGAAAATTAAAGGGGAGAGAAGATGGAGATGGAATTGTTTTATACAAGAAGATAAAGTTGGAACATCATCTCAAGAACTTGAAATTGTCTAAATACAACACAAGACCTCTTTTTCATTCTCCGATGACTTCACTCACTTCATCATCGACCTATTTACCTTGAAAGTTGAAGGAAAAAAATGGAGGATGTCTGCAAGTCTTTAACCTCTTTCCAGTAATTTGAGAAGAAACAAAAAATTATTAATAGAGGATAAACACATTTTGTCTTAGCAAAACTCATGTTGCACAAAAAAAAAAAGAGTACTCCAAATAGAAATAACAATTTAGTCTGCTTGAGGAGATGTTTAATACAATAATGGAAAAAGCCTTCCTGTTAGGTTGAATGAGAGAATGACTGCTGAAGTTAAAAGAGGAAGAAGCATATAAATTTTGGTGAAAAGTTGAAGAAAAAACAAAGAAGGATAAAGGAGGCTGTCACTAGGTTAAATAATGAAAATGGGCTATGCATTATCTACAGAATGGGCTATGCCACGTAAAGTTTTAAAATATGGGCTATTTTGTATTCTAAAAATAGGCCGACTGGACATACGACGTAATTTTGTCTATTTTAAATTAATAATATTTAGTTTAGATACGTATAAAAATTAAAAATATACATTATTTTGTAAGCATTATGGAATTCATATATGATAAAATAAATTAATATTTATAAATATAATGTCATAACATTATTCAAATGTTTGACAAAACTGACCTATCAATTTTAACTAAAAAAACAACATGCGAGTGAGCCAATACTACTAAAACAAATAAATTAGAACCATGAATGTAACACAATTAAAAATTTAAAAAAAAAACAATTTATTTAGCATATGTCAAACATAATAATAATAAGTTTCACTATAATTTTAGATTATGAAACATAATAAGTTTATAACCACATTCAACAATGAAATTTCACTTTAATTAAATCACTCGTTATATGATAAGTTTGTAAATGACTCATTATTTATAATATTAGGAGCTGAAGTTTAAAAAAATAGAATAATAAAATAAATAAAACTAAAATATAAGCAATTACATGAAATAACAAGAAATAAAGGAAGAGAAATAATGTACAAAGAAAAATATATTTTACGATTTTAAAAGAAATTAAAAAGTAAAAATAAAAATTAAATATTAAAATAATAGAAATAAAAAGTTATAAAGAAAATAAATAAAATAAAATAAAAAGGAACGAAAATAAAAAATAATCTTGTAATTACACAGTGTAATTACCACCAATTCTCACCTCCCCTTTGAAAATTGAAGAGTGTAATTACATCCTCAATTACACCCAATTCCATGCTAATTAAATAATTACTTGGCCAAACAAACATGTCATCGATTAGTTCTAGAAGTGAGTGCTTTAATTTCGCTAGTATTAGGCCTGCGCAGCTCCTTAATTGTTGGTTTTGAAAAGTTTAAGGGCTTATTTGACTCGTAATTATTAATTAATTACGGAAAATTGGCGTGCTTCCTCTCTCCGTAGGTTGTGGTTTGGTAACATAAGATTGCGATTGAAGCAGTCAGTCATTAATCCTATTTTCCTTTTAAACTGTCAACTGTAATTGATTTCCTCGAGCTTCACGCCTTGATAGATGTTTTTATTCTGTCAACTGTAATTGGACACAGGTCTTATTCTATTTTTAAAAAATCTAACAAATTTAGTTTACTGACTAATTCCCTAATAGCACCATAAATTATATTTTTCTGATATCAAAAAGATAAATAATACGTTTTATAATGTTATTGAATATTCACTTAATATCACCAAAGGATGTAGTGCAGTGGATGGTATTGCTCTTCCCTTAACTAGAGGTCTCGGGTTTGAGCCTTGGGTATGGAAAAATCCCTGGTAGGGAGCCCTTCCCCCCGCAATGGGCCCTATTCGGCACGAATCCGGATATAGTCGGGCTCCAATGTGGGTACCGGACACCGGGTGGGAAACCAACAAAAAAAAGAATATTCGCTTAATTTTAATCAAAGGAATACGAAATAGCAACTGTGATCACGTGATTTTTGCCTCACAAAAATTACTCCTATAGAATTCCAAAAATTAAAATTTTCTTTTTAATTATTTGTTATTTTTGGAATTATTGTAGAAATTTTCTGGTTGTTTTGCATTTTTGTGTGCATGTTTAATCTTAGTAAAATTAATGAAAAATACAAAAAAAAAAAAGTACATTGCATTTGCATTTAGGATTTGATGTTACATTTTTTTTAGATTAATTAGTAATTAGCTTGTTTACAAAAATCACAAAAAATAGTTCATGTTGTATTTTTCACTCTTTAATTTCAAATTTTATAGTTTTCTATTTTAAATTAGGAATTAATTAATTTATGTAAATACTATGCTTGAGTATTTAATAATTTTGATAGGTTAATTTAGTTTTAAGATTTAATGTAGGTTTTATTTTAATTTGAAAAAGAAAAAGAATTTTTGAAAAGGAAAAGAAAAAGAAACAAAAGAATGTGGGAAGTCTTATTTTGGGCCAAGTCCACCTAACTTTCCCAAGCCCAATCGATTACACTCTTTACCCGACAAAAATCGATCCAGATCCGTTCCCAACTCGGTTTGTGTGACGACCCAAAGGGTCATCACTTGTTTAATTAATCATTTCGAGCTTTTGAGATCTTGAAAACCTCATTTATAGTGGCCTCGATTTACATGCGCAGTCCAGACGCGAAGCTGGAAATTTTTTATGTTGAAACATATGAAATATGTGGAAAATTTGAAGAATTTTGATATTAATATTGATATGGTTGACTTTGGTTAATATTTTTGGTAAACGGACCCGGACCCGTGAGTTGACGGTCCTAGAAAATTCGTAGAAAAATATGGAACTTGGGCGTGTGCCCGGAATTGAAATCCGAGGTCTAGAACCCCGGTAAAAGAATTTTTCTGTTAAATTGTTTTCTGAAAATGTTTAAGGAAAATGAAACTGAAATTTGATTAAAAAGTAGCGATATCGGGCTCGTATTTTGGTTCCGACGCCCGGTACATGTCATATATGTTGGTTAAGCGCTTCCTGTAAAGTTTGGTTAAAAACGGACGTTGTTTGACGTGTTTCGGCCTTAAATTGGAAATTTTGAAAGTTACGAAATTTTGAAAGAATTCTTGAGTTTTTAGGCTCAAATCATTGATTTTGATGTTATTTTGGCGATTTGATCGCGCGAGCAAGTTTTTGAGTCAGTGTACATGAATGGTTTGAATTCCCGAGGGCTCGGGTGAGTTTCGGATAGGCATCGGGGTGATTTTGAACTTAAGAAAATTGCAGAAAATCTACAGCACGCAATCCTTCATCGCGTTCGCGTCCGTCTGGTCGCGTTAGCGATGGCCAACCTATTTTCTTCAACGCGTTCACGTCCAGGTGGTCGCATTCGCGATGGCCAAATCGACTCTTCATCGCGATCACGGACAGCTCCTCACAATCGCGTAGTATTAAATTTGAAGCCAGCCCTTTTCTCTACGCGTTTGCGTGGCTGTGCCCGCGTTCGCGTATGCCAAATTGTAAGCCCCCAGAATTTCCTCTTCGCGTTCGCGACTAACCCCACGCGAACGCGATGTGTAACATTTTTTCTTCATCGCGAACGCGACCGGGGTGTCGCGAATGCGATGAACAAATTTATGCCCAGTGAATTTAAGTATGAAAACAGAACAGAAACGGGATAAAAGTCCCATTTCTGTTCAACTCTCTTCTCCACAGCTCCTTGGGCGATTTTTAAGCGATTCTTCATCAAACTTCTTGGGTAAGTGATTCTTAACACGTTTTCTTCATTTTCCATCAATATTATTTGAATTCCTAAGGCTAAATAGGTGTAAATGGGTAGAAAAACTAGAGAATTGAGTATAGTAATGGTTTTCAAAGAATTTGCGATCTAGACTTCGTTTTGGGGTCGAACTTAAGAACAAATTGTATAATCGAACTCGTGGATGATTGGGTGAATTTATTTTGGTTCGAAAGTCGAGTTTCGATTATGTGGGCCCGGGATCGATTTTTACTATTCCGGGCAGAATGTTGTAAAAATCATATTTAGCTATATGAACTAGTTTGTTAAGTAGAATTGATGATATTAAATCAATTGTGTATAGATACGGTTGGATTGGAGCCGAATTTGAAAGTTAAAGGCATTGCCACGAATTGAATTGTTCGTAAACATTCGAGGTAAATGTTTGTTCTATCCTAGCTTGAGAGAAAAGAAATTTAATTATATATATATGAAGTGTTGATTAAGAGTTATTGGTGTTACACCGGTAACGAAAATATATCGTTGATTTAGTGTCATTTATTGGTTTTATACCGGTAATATAAATACTGTTGATCGGAGATTATTGGCTTAATGCCGATAATATACATTATTAAATAATTGGGATTGTGTGGCGCGCTGACCACTTATATGATAAGGAATGGGATCGGGTGGCACGCCGACCACAAAGTGATTTGAATCTTGGCATTGGCCATAGTTGCCGATAGCCTATTGTTATATTTGGGAGCAGGTAGTACGCCTACCACAAGATATAGTTTATTGTTACATTTGGGAGCGGGTGGTACGCATACCACAAGATATGAAATGAAAAAAATGAATTGAGACATGAAAGTAAGATTTATTTCGTTGACCAGATTACTCCGGATACTTGTGAGTTATTGACTGTTATTTTAGAACGGATTCTTTCCTTATAGACGTTCGATAACGTTTTCTGCTGTTGTATATGTATATTTCAATTGTAGAGGTTTATGTGGGTGGCTGGCCTTAATCTCGTCACTACTTCGCCTGGATAGGCCATGCACTTACCAACACATGGGGTCAGTTGTGCTGACACTACACGCTGCGTTCTTTTTGCGCAAATACAGGTTACGGACAGCAGCAACAGCAGTAGCACGATTGTGGATATTCCGACTACTGAAACTACGAGGTAGCCTTGCAGGCGTCCGCAAGACCCGTTGTCTCCTCTATCTTACTTTTAGTTTGTTATCTCATATATTCGAGATAAACAATTACTAATTCTTTCAGACGGTTATGTTTATTATTCCTTAGATGTTTGTGATAATTGTGATACCAGTTCTTGGGTAGTGTACTATGTTTGAGTTTTCTGTATCGTATTTAGTAAAAATTTGTTAAGTCTTCCGCTAAATTTATTTATTTCGTTGCCATCACAATATTTTTCCTAAATGTTTAAAATGAGAGTTGTAATAAATGGAAAAAGTAATTAAGGATTGGCTTGCCTAGCTTCTACTACTAGGCGCCATCATGATTGTCGATGGTGGAAAATCCGGATCGTGACATTTATGCTGCCCTAAGACTTGACTATAAAGGCACTCTTTCTTCACTCACAAGGGAGGAAAAAGAAAATAGAGACTAAAAATCCTGAAAAGTGAGAAACGGTTGGGTCTTTTCCAAGCTTTAAAAACACTGAAATTTTGCTGAAAATTTGGTGTTTGGCTTCTGGTTTTTGCTTCCTTTTGGTTCATTAGAATTTCTGAAAGACCAAAATCAAGTAGCTGGGTTTCTTGATTGGTACTGCTGGTTGAAAAAATCGTTTGAGTTTGGGGTTTTAAAAGGCTTGGTTTGAGTTTGGTTGTTTATAGTACTGTTATAGTACTGTTATATTCCTGCTTTTTGCTGCTGCTGCTGTTGCTTCCTCCTAATCTCAAGTTGTATTTCTGATCTATTTTGTTGTATTCAGGTACATGTTTCTAAATCCTACCTAATGTGAGGCTTGATTTGAAGTATAAAATGGAAATTTGGAGCTTTAAACATAGTCTCAACCTGTTCTGATTCATAGTTTAGCTTCATTTTTTCCTGATTTACATGTGTCTGAGTTTATCTGATGCATTGTATTTTGTTGGCTGCTCATAGTACACTTCTAAGAATGCATTTGGTTGGTACCTAGTTGGAATTCAATTTTCTATCAAGTATCTCATAGCTAGATATTGGTTTTTGACAATTGAACTCTTATTATTGTATTTGATCTTGAACTCTAACAAAATTTGATGAAAACCTGTATAATTGAATCAGTAGTTAGATTCTGCGTTCAATCATGTTAAATAGGGTAGGCTGTATTAGATCTCTTCCTGCTATGCAATTCATTTGGAAGTTATAACATATTTTGTTGTATTTAAATAGTGATGTGTTCATGCAATGGGCAACTGATTGTTTTTTAAGTAGTAGTTAGTATAAAGTCATGTTAAAAGAAAAGGAAAAATGGTCTAGGTTACTTTAAGAGTAAAAACATGCACTAATTTATTCTTGGTTTACTTATGAGCATGTTTAAATTGGAATTAGTGTTTAAAATTCAGAATGTTTAGGTAGTTAACTTGTGCTTAGATAGTATAAAAAAAATTCAGAAGTAAAAATGTTAGTTCAATTTCATGTTTCATGTAGTCTTAGTTGATTTGCATTTAAATGATTCTGCACAAATGTTTGGTTTTGAAAATTGAGCCTAATGCTGGCTCAGTTGATGGAAGTTCAATTTAAATTCAAGGAATTTTTACTTAACTATACCATATATGAAACTTATTACACTAAAGGTGCATAGTTTGTTAATTACCCGCCCAGCCCACGTTTTACCTACAAATTTTGTACCATTCGACTATTAGGTATTAAAAGGGCAGAATATTCCCTACAAAATAGGCTAAAATTAAGGAGAGAATCTTGGTGTGAATTGATTCTATATTAAATTTAATTTTTAAAAAGGGAAAAGAGATTTCTCATCTGAGTATTTTTCTCTAGAACTACAATTCAAATTCTCAACAAAAAAAAAAAGAACAATTCAAATTTTTGAGTTTCAACAACTCAAAGTTGAAAAGATGTGTTCTTCCATATATTTTCCACCATTGATAGCCATTAAAAAGCTTGAAAGCTTTGAATTCAAATTTGGGTTTTCAAAAATTATTATTTATTCAAATTGGGTGTTGTTGTAAATAATTCGAAATATGTTTAGGAGTTTATATCTCAATTTTGAGGGGTTTTGGTAAAGATTAGACTTGGTTTTGACTGAATTTCAGATTCAAAGAAGAAGAAGAAGAAGAAGAAGAAGAAGAAGAAGAAGAAGAAGAAGAAGAAGAAGAAGAAGAAGAAGAAGAAAAAGAAAAAGAAAAAGAAAAATATGACGTATTTCCAGAAATTATAGATAAATTGTAGTTAAATTGTAGAATTATAGATATATTGTAGATGAATTGTAGATTGGGGAGACTAAAAATTCTACAAATCTTATACAATTATGTCGAAAATGTCAATTATGCTACAATTGAAATGAGAATTTGGATATTAAAATTCAATGTATCTATTTTGTAAATATCTTGTAGATTATTTGTATTCTGATTGTAGATGCATTATATTTTATTTTCACAAATCCAAAACGACTAAAGCTTCTACAAAATCTTCTGCAAAAAAATAATCTACAGTTTATCTATAATTTTTCTAATTTGACTACAATCTA
>JASVEL010013230.1:0-25658 GCA_032618575.1 Nicotiana noctiflora | reverse complement strand
GTGTTTCAATCGACTGTGTTAACCAGTAACCTTCAACCACTACCAAAAAAAAAGAGGTCAAAGAATTTCGAACTCTCTGCCATTATTATTTTCACTGGGAATTCAAGCGGTTCGATCAAAGAACTTAATATTTTTCTTGTGAATCTGAAAATATGATATTCTTCGACGGTAGTGGGCAGTTGAGGATGATCAACGAGAGGAAGCATAGGAGCATCGTGAGTTTTGTGTGTGTTGTGAATAGTTGAGATAAAATGAAAGAGAAAGTGGGAAAATACAGTCCTATAATTATGCCTAATATAAATGAACCCTTAATTATATCTCTAATTTGAATTATGGTATATAAATAGTAATTTGGTATACTTAAATATAATAAATACAACCCTTAAACATTGAGGGTAACAATGTTTTATATATGGTATAGGTAGGTAAAAATCTCTGCATGTTCTATGTGTTGGACGCTCATCCTTACACTAAGAATTGGGCTCATTTTGGGCCCAAGCTTGAAGGCATCTGCAAATGGGATCGTTTAACCTTTTGTTGTTTGGGCCCGTTTTGTTTCCGGTTCGCTCGATTAGTCGCTGTTGTGGAAGCAATTATTTTTAGGTAATTGGTTACTTAACACAATGCCATGTTAGTTGCTAAATAGGTCCGAACATATAGCCTAAAATAATTAGAATCCCTTTAAGTTTCCATAGATTCTTAAAAATGGATTTGAGGCGAGCCATATTAGACAAGTTATAATTCATGGCCCTCGTATTAATTTCGTAACTTAGGTTTTAATAAATAACCAATGATCATAGTTTGTTTTAGGCCCGATTTGGATTAGTATTGCAATTATATATACGTTCGTGTAATATAATTGTGAATTAAATTCTTAAAAGACTCGAGGTATGCGTTCATGCAACTTCAACTAAATTCTCTTAATAAATCAACAAAGCGTTATTAACCGTTGACACGTTCGCATGACATGGTTTTTGATGCGCCAAAGGAAAAAGTATACGTACGCGTAACTCAATACTTTAATTACGAATATTCAAGTAATTTTAAAAAGCGGTAAAAGATAATTGCACATAGGTCCTAAAAATGAGTAGTTGAACAATTAAACCGAGTATGAATTAAGCGACCGTGCTGGAAACACGGAATCCGGGATTGCCTAATACCTTTCCTCGGGTTAACAAAATTTCTTATATATTCAAAATTTCTGGTTCGGAGATTCTTTAAAAGTAAAACTTCCTAGATTTGGGATTTAAAATAAATGGGTGTTGGGACACCAATTAAAATATTTCAAATGGCGACTCTGAATAAAAATTGAATAAATAATCTCATTTTGACTAATGTAACTTTAATTGAAAAAACTCCCTTATACTACCTTCGAGATTGTAAAAATGAGGTGTGACCACCATGCACATATGATATATGTAACGCCATTTTGGAAGCATGACCTAATTGTGCAGCATTTAGAAGACTTAATTACATGGTTAATTAAGGCAATGAGCTTGGAGTCAATGTTGTGCTTACTTCCTATTCCTAACATCAATCTACCGATTTCTTAACTTAAATTTGTTATTTATTCAAAAGTATATAAATATTACTCAACTGTTAATAACACATTATAAACACTAACTAGAAACACGAAAATCTAAATATAAATAGTACCATATAAAATGAATGATAATATAGAGACAATAGCAACCTACCTATAAGATCCAATATAAAAAAACCATGTCACTAAATAAATAAAAGTAAATTATGTGACATCAGACACGAGTGAATTTCTAATCTTTTTGCCTTTTGCTCCGTTCTTTTTTCTTTTTTTGTTGGGGGCATTGTGTTATAGAAGACAAATTTGGCGTTTATATGCTTTCATTTCATGCATGTCCTTTTCCTGTTTAAGCTCTATAATTTATAAGACAATCTCAATAACATTTAAAATCATGAAAAATTATTAGTGATGATCATTACGCGTTAAGTTCATATGCAAGGAAAAAGAGTAGTAGTAATAACAAGCTGGATATACTAATGAATAATGATGGTTTGGCCATTATTGATTGATTGTATAATTATCCTTCATTATGGCTGTAGGTCGGCCCTCGAAATATTTGCTTTTCACCTAATTTTCAACTTAATGAATTGCTAACCATGTAGGTATGATATACTGTCAATGAATTAAAGTGTTATTATACATTCATTTTACTATACGTATAATTGTTTGCGAATTATTGTGCTAATTAATGATCTTTGCTTATTATGCTAATGTAGTGTTTTGCTCAAGTTTCAACTGAAGTGATTGACTAATTTTTCGATGGCAGTCCATCGATCGCAAAGAGATTTGTAAAATAGCATCAATTAAATATTAATTAATCATAAAGTTACATCTTGCATGAAATAAATATGCTATTATTGTTAGGATCGAAAAAAATCAGGTGCCATGCCTAAGCTAGCAAAGCAAATCTTGAGCGACGATAAATCTAACAACAAAAGAGAAATATACCAAAAGAGACACAAACATATAACGTGGTTCGATCAATTGACCTACATCCACGACAGAGATGAGCAGTCCACTATATAAAAGATAGTACATAATATCGAGAGAATAACATCACGACGAGGCAAACAAAAATGACACACTAACAGTTGTCCCGTAAAGTTCTCCTCCTAAACACGTCTCTCAAACGTCATATGGTTACATTGTGGATGTGCGATGACCCAAAAGGTCATCACTTGTTTTAGAAATTAATTCTATGTTTCGGGGCCTTACAACCTCCTTTTTGTCTCACCTCGATTTGGGTCAGAGTGTATGTTTGGTTTGGAGCCCCATGGGCTCGGGTAAGTTTTGAATAGGCCACAGAGTGAAATCTAGACTTAGAAATTGCTGGTATGTTGCCGGTCTCCAGGCTTCACTTTGGCTAGCAAATGCGAGTAAATCATCGCAAATGTGAACAAAGGCCTGGGTAGGCCTGATCGCACATGTGACCATTTGTGTCGCAAATGCGGAAGACCCTAGTCACAAATGCGACACCTGTATCATAAATACGAACCCCTAAAAAATGTGGGGTGGTCGCAAATGCGAAGGTTTCAGTCCTCTCAAGGCTTCGCAATTACGAAACCTGCAAAATCATAACTTAGACGTATTTCAACCATTTTCAAACCCTTTCAAAACCAACACACTCTTGGGCGATTTTTCAATGACAAGTACTCTTCCAAATCTATTGTAATTTCCTTCTAACTCGTTTTTATTAATTTTTAACATCTTTTCTCATGATTTCAACTCAAAATCAAAGGTTTTCATGGGGAAATTGAGTGTTTTTGGTAGAACCATATTTTTTCAAAATTTGGAGATTTGGACATCGATTTCAGGTCCAATTTTAAAATAAATTATATATTTGTGTTCGTGGGTGAATGAGTGATCGGATTTTGGCGAACCTCTGGTTTTTACCATGTGGTCTCGAGGTCGATTTTTTGACTTTTTGGAAATCTATTTTCATGCATTAGAAATTATTCATTTAGCACTTATTGATATAATTAAGTACATCGTGGCTAGATACACATGAATTTATAGTGGATCAAGATGTAACGGGTTAGTTGATGCTTGAATCGTGTTCGTGGCATCGAGGTAAGTGCATGGTCTAACCTTAGCTTGAGGGATTAGGAATTATATCCTATTGCTATGTGCTAATTGTTGAGTACGACGTATAGGCATGGTGACGAGTATCTATACGTAGGTGTCAAGCATGCCCGTAAGTCTTATGTTATGATTAATGTGACTCTGTTTGTATTGTTCATATTTAATGTGATGATTGCTATTGTTGTGCAAGTCTGGTGGAAAGAATATTGGTATTTGAATTAAAGTTATTTGTGGAAGTATTATAGAGCATTGGCTCAAATTGTCAATAGACTTTTGAAGTAAATATGAAAAAGAGAAGAGAATTATGACATTGCTCCTTTGCCGAGATTGTCATTGTGATTTTATTTTGATTCTATTTAATTCCATGCCCTTATTGTTTGTGACTATTGTTTGGGTGAGGAAGAGTGTTAAAGCATGAAGAGTGATACCACACCTTATTTTGGCGAGAGAGTGTTAAAGCACGAAGGGTGATGCCGTGTATGATTTTGTGAGGAAGAGTATAAAAGCATGAAGGGTGATGTCGTGCTGCACGATGTACAATTCTGTGCTGATTATATTGATATTTATGGCGAGTACGAGTGTAAAAGTACGATGGATTATTCCCTGCAGATTATACTAATTCTTATGGTGAGGACGAGAGTAAAAGTACGAAGGTGATGCCGTGCATTTGTTTGATTTCTGATTCTTGTTGAAAAATTGAGTTTTGGTACTGTCACACCTCCCTTTTTACTACCCAAACATGCGTAAGGTGTATAAATACACTTGTAGGGTATACCCCGACGCTCAATTAGCCGAGACGGATAAAATAACGTAAGGGAAGGAGTTTTTTCCAATTTAAGGACAATCGGTTCGGGATTTGTTAGAGATTAATCAGAATCGCCACTTGGGAATGATCATGGTGTCCCAAGTCACCGGTTAATCCCGAATCCGAGGAATTTTGACTCTTTAAAATGTTTGCGAAGCAGAGGTCCGGATAAGGAACTCTGTTAACCCGGGAGAAGGTGTTAGGCACTCCCGGATTCCGTGGTTTTAGCACGGTCGCTCCACTGTCGTTCTTGACTTTTGTTTGACTCAGTTATAGATTTTTAACAACATAATGTGCTTTTACGTTAGATTTTAGGAATTTGCGACATCGCGGAAATACGCCTCGAGTCATACCGCAACCAGTACGCCTATGACTTTTGGTGTATTTTGGCTTTGCCGAGATTTGGATTTGAGTCGCACCAAGTGCACACTCGTTCATAGGAAGGTATATTAAATCGTGCCTAAATATAGTCTATATCGGCTTTTAAGTCTTTTGGGAGAAGCTATGGAATTGGCTATTAGCTTTCCCGGGTCTATTTTGTGTTATATCATCATTAAATGGGGGCCCCGGTGTTATTCGGGCGAGGCTCGTCCCAATTTTCATTAAAGGTTTCAATACTTGTATTTGACTACATTTTCTATACTTATTCTTTCCTCAATCGTATTTACATAAGTGTCCCAGGCCTATTCGAATTTCATTGCTGTTGGGCCTGGTTCTCATTTTTGCATTCATTACATCAAGCGAAGCCTTGAAAGACCAGATATTTACATGAATTTATGGTCATTAGTCAATTGGCTACTTATCAGCTCGGGCTTGCGCCTAAAATCAAACCCGGACATAGAATGAAATTATATTGGAAATAAACAAACAAAGATACACGTTTTGATCAATAAAAAATTCACAAGCATTTTTATTCATATCAGATGTACATAAAATAACAATTCTAAATCAGTAATTTTCTGTATAGGCTTGATGAAACTACAAATCACAATCATTTTTACAGCTAAAAGATCATATCATTAGTTACTGGTTTGAAGCTAATACTAATTCTAAGAGGTCTGTGTGATTACATAAAAAAGACTTAGAAATGATTAAACTAATAAGCTAAAATATGAGCTAATTAACTACACGCGTGTAATGGCAGTACCAATTTCAATTGCATCTTATATTTAGTATTATCCCCGGTTCTTCCTTTCTATAGCCTACTGTGATATTGCTTTCTTTGACTCTTAAGATTATGTAGGCGACAATTATGCAATCTAATGATCCTATTATTCCATTTAAGATACTTATAGATGAATGAATCAGATACCTATGCATGTTTACACTAATGATTTTTATGACTTATTACCAGATTGTTAACCCATAGCTTGACCTAACACTTTCTTGTTCAACACTTACTATTACCTAAACGCAGATCAGTGAAGATGTAATTACTATACGGTCAGGTGTTTGCGAAATTAATGTGAACTTAGTGCTTAACAGTTTTGCAAGTATTATGAATTAACTTATGTTTTAGAGCATTTTCCTAATTAAACTAAGTGATAAGCTATCTACACTACATTACCACTATACTACTACTATTACATTGTATCTGTTTTTTCCTTGATCTCTGTTACGCCATACTACAAATTAAAAATGAATTACAAACAGACAAATGAATAACTTAAATCTTCATTGCATTCAACGGAATCTCTACAGCTCATACTGGATAGAAGAATACCTGGATCAAAATGGAAAAAGATCCAATGAGTCTAAGGGATGAAGAAGTAAGTAATCAGCAATGGTTCACAAGGCAATGCAACAGTGATGAAAGAGACACAGCGACACAGCAACACAAAAGCACAGCAACAGCAATACGAGAATAACCCAGTAGATGATCGAGCAAAAACCCAGAAAAAGCCAGATTAAACCACAAGCTCTCACACCCGAAATTTCCAGCAATGAATACTGCTAAATTGCTATGTTTTTCCTAGTATTTCTTCTCAATAATTAGTCTAAGTATAAATTTCAGATTGCTCAATGTTGGAACCCCCTTTTCAGCCCCTTTTAAGAGATATTTATAGCTAACCTTTAGGGCTGAATACTTGGGGAGGAAGTATGGGATTAATCCCACTTTCCCCCTCCTAAAATTATCCATTCTACACTTTAGTCCATATTTCAGTTACCAGAAACCCTTCCAGCATGTGCTGGAAGGTTCTAAAGATTCTCTTTTATGGCCTATTACTAGTATGACCTTAGGGGTTTGAGATTTTTACAGATTTCCCATTTTTAGGAGACCATTATACCCCTAAATCTCTGCAAAATTGCAGAAATCAGGAGCATGAATGTCCCTATTACCCTCCTAAGTTCTTACTAGTTACTATTTCACCTTTTTAATACCCAATTGTGCCCCTAAGGGCACTGCTGATTTACCAGCTTGCCTAGGGCAGATTTTAGCTTGTTTTGAACCTATTTAACTAATAGCCAGCCCTGACATTAGTATTTAAGGGCTGGCCATTTTTATTTTTAAGAACTATTTCAAATTTAGCCATTTTAAGTTAATTCCAGTCAATTAAGACCCATTTATTCCTAATTAAAGCTAATTGCAGGCATAGCCTGTTTTATTGTTATGTTTAAACTATTTAAAAGTTAGCCAGTCTCAAGTTGAGACTTAGCTTGGGCTATTAAAGCCATATACTGAACAGCTAGGCCCAAAACCTTTACAGGTTTGGCCACTTTGCTGTTCGGGGCTCAATATAGAGCCTGGGCTAGTCTGCATTTGCAGACATAGCCCTTTGCACAACCAGCCACTGTTTAACAGTGAACTGTGTGTTAGGGCTTATAGAATTGGTCAACCTTTTGCAAGGTTAACCAATCTTAGGCCAATTATTAAACTTATAACCTAATTATGCATTTTCAGTTCTAACCTATTTAAAAACTAGCCATTTTCATAGAACCTAGTGCTAACAGCTATAACCAATTCACCTAGGGTTCAAACAGTGTTAATCAAACACTCACACTCAACCAGAACCAGTAAAACTAAATCAGTTTCAACATGGATTGCATATTAGGACACATAAGATCAAATAAAATGTAATAATCAACCAAAACTCAGAGAAGGCAATTGATATGGTTGAATTTCAGTTGATTAATTCACATTATCTAATTTTATGAGGCAAAGTATGAATTCATGTTAACTAAGACCTAATAACTACCAGTTCAAGTCACATGAAAGTTTGAACAACTCAGAATCACCAAAGGTTCAGGGCACCAACACATGTAAGCATAGATTCTTATGAAACAGTCAACATGGTTCAACTAACCTAAGCAGGGTAATTAGAATTCATTTTTAAGTGCTACCCTAGCTTGATATATGCATGTTAAGAGTGGGGATGAAGAATAGGAAAGCCATGAAGAAGCAAAGAATAACATTCCTAAATCTAGCACAAGTGCATGACAAATGAGATGAAGATGATGACAAGAATACTAGACTTGCACTAAAAATGAACACAAATAAGACCACCAGAATGTGAGCAAAGAAGTGAACCCCAGATTAAAGACAGGATAAGGGATGAATAAAGATTGCCAAGCTTTACTAAGACTAGACATGTGAAGATACAGGAAGAGAAACAATTGAGATATTGCAAGCCAACAAAAGTAATCTAATACAAATGAGTGACAATGAAAGACAAACCATTGAACATAGTATCAGGATCCAAACATGTAAGTTGACAGAAAAGCTATTGAAAACTAACAAGATAAAAAAAAAAACCTAACAGAATAGAAGAGAGAACATGAATATCAAGATCTGAACTCGAGAGACAAACCAAACACTTCATAACCCTAAAACATGTATTAGACTAAACATGACTAAACATGGAAGAAACAGAACATGAAAATAAACAAACAGGAGAATATGCATATGAAGATGAATAAGATGAAAATCAACATTAGTGTTAAACTAAACCTAAAACAGTCAGAACAGAGTAATAACAAAGGATGTGAGTAAGATGATTATAGAACCCTAATACTAGATAAATCTTTCGAATCAGAGAACCTAAGCAGAAAACTAACATAGGACGGAATCACAGAAGAGAGACATGAGCAATAAGCAAGTAACAATGAATGAATCACAGGATTTCAAGATAGAAAAACAAAACAGGCGGAAGCATCAAAAATAAGCAATGAAACAACAAGAAAACATGCATGCAAGCAAATAAACAGAAACAAATAAAGCATAAAAGGGGTGAGGGTACTTAGCTTGGGGGGCCGGTCCCCCAAGCTTCCTAAATCTCTTCTTTTCCTCACTTCTCTCACGAGTTGTTTTCTTCTTTATTCTCTTTTCTCGTTTTCCTTTTCTTTCATTCTTTTCAGACCTCTCTTTTCTTCGATTTTTTCTCTGATTTTTCTTTTAGGCTCAAAAGGGGGAGCCTTTTTGGATTTCGGCTTGAAGAAGGGTGTTTGGGTGAGGGTAAAGAATGATTCTTGATTGGGGTTTGAACTTGGGGTCACCGGAGTTAGGGTTCCGACGACCCTTTTTGGGATATTCGAAACGTTCCGGTAAGATTCGAGGGTAGCCAATGGTATGGTTGGGTAGCTCTAGTGGAGAGGAAGAGTTTGGCATTAGTTTCAGGTGGATCTGCATACTTTGGTGGTCACCGGTGTAACTCCGGTGACCGGGACTTTGAAGAACGGGGGGTTTTCTGGGGGTTTTGGGTACAGAAGACGGGGAAGAAGAAGATGAAGATGAAGGGAGTGGTAAGGGGAGCCGGCGACCACCGTGGAAGGTGGTGGCCGCCATTGGCCGGCTAGGGCTTCTGGACGAAGAAGACGAGGAGGTGAGGGAGACGAAGAGGCGGCTGACTTTAGGGTTTTGAATTGGCCAAATGAGATGGCCGCTTCAGACAAGCCCTTTTTATAGGCCAAATATCCGATGAAATCTCGGCCGTTCGTTTGATCAAGATCGACGGCTCTGAATGAGCGTTACTTAAACGCCGTCGTTCGATTGTTAAAGAGGCTAAGGTCTTTGGTCGTTAGATTAAAATGAATGAACGGCTGAGATTGAATCTCAGCATTAATTAATTAAATAACTCGGCCAATTATTTAAGGCCGTTGGATCTATCAAGACGGACGGTCATGATCAACACATCTAAAAGACCCGGCGGGCCAAATTACTGGGCTAATTCACTGGGCCAGACACACGAATTTCAACTGGCCCAATTTTATTAAACTTATGTATTTTTGTATTTTTCTGATGTTAATCAATTTTTATGTATTTTCCTTTTATACTTTTTTTTTTCTTTTCTTTTATGAAAAATTATAAATCCTAATTTACTACCTACTCTAATTTCCTAGTATTTTTTGGTAGTTTTCTGCTATTTTTCCTAATTTTTACTACTTAAGCTATTTTACTAATTTTCTAATTAACTAAACTAACAAATTAATTACTACTATTTTTTTTTTGATTTTTTCTAATTCTTACTTATTCAAACACACAAAAATATAACTAATTTCAAGCAAAGCAAGTAATTGCACTCAAAAATATATTTATTTTAATTTTGGAATTGTTTGCTCGGTGCAAAAATCACGTGCTCACAGCTGCCCCTCTTTGCTCGGGAACACGAAGAGTTTCAGTGCAAAGACAAGTGAGCGATAATGAGAGATTTTTGCACATCGGCATATTCCGTGAAAGCATTTTTGAAAACCTTTTGACCGCACCCTGCTTTAGAGGTTGCCTACATATCCTGGGCTAAACATGAATCAGGTCAGTGTAGTTCGGGAAGGTCTGGCAGTTTTAAAAACTACCAGACTCACTGTTGCATTGACACTGTTGAGACCTGCTGACTTACTCCTTATTACACCGGGGGGGAAATGTAAAATGAAGAAGCTATTCTAAGCTATGATCCTACAATTACAATTGTTCCTAATCTAGCTTTTGCTCTTCTTCCCTTTCCGGTGATGCAGAATCTTCCTCTTTTTGTTGATTTTCTTTGATGCTGACTCTCTTTTTGTTGATTTTTCTTTTCTTGTTGACTCTCTTTTTTTTTGATTTTCTTGATCTCGAAATGAACCTGCTTAAAACAAAACAACAAACTACCTTTTTTTTCTTTTTCTGCCCCAGTGGGCTTTTTTTTTTTAACTGTGTAAACCATGATATGCAAAAATATTCCCGTATTAGAAGGTGGGCGCCTAACAGAAATTAAACGTGCAATGCGATACAGAAAAGTATTCCCGTATTTGAAGGTGGGCGCCTAACGAAATTAAACGTGCAATGCGATGCAGAAAAGTATTCCCGTATTTGAAGGTGGGCGGCTAACAGAAATTAAACGTGCAATGCGATACAGAAAATATTCCCGCAGCCTGAGGACTGGGGAGTGGATTTTCAAGGATGCTACCTTCCTCTTTTTGGTATTTTCTTTTACCAATTATCCCTTGCCTGTGAATTTCTCCACTTATTGGCAAACTTTCCCTTTTTGCGTTTTCTATTTTTCCACATTGGCCACATTCACTTTAAAGTGATGAGTGACAATTTGTTCCTGCATGCGATGCAGAAAATATTCCCGTATTTGAAGGTGGGCGCCTAACGGAAATTTAAACGTGCAATGCAAATGCAGAAAATATTCCCGAATTTGAAGGTGGGTGCCTAACAGAAATTTAAACGTGCAATGCGAATGCAGAAAATATTCCCGTATTTGAAGGTGGGCGCCTAACAGAAATTTAAACGTGCAATGCAAATGCAGAAAATATTCCCATATTTGAAGGTGGGCGCCTAACAGAAATTTAAACGTGCAATGCGATGCAGAAAATATTCCCAGAAATTTAAACGTGCAATGCAAATGCAGAAAATATTCCCGTATTTGAAGGTGGGCGCCTAACAGAATTTAAACGTGCAATGCGATGCAGAAAATATTCCCTCAGCCTGAGGACTGGGGAGTGAACTTTAAAAGATGTTACCTCCTCTTTTTGGTATTTTCTTTTACCAACTTATCTCTTCCCTGTGAATTTCTCCACTTATTCGGCAGACTTTCTCTTTTTGGTATTTTAAATTTTCCACATTGGTCACATTCACTTTAAAGTAATTAGTGACAATTTGTTCCTGCATGAAACAAAATTTATTAGATATAAACTGCTGGCAACTGGCATCTGCCGTCCCCACTTCTTATTGCTTCCTTTGTTTTTTCTTTTTCATGTTGCATGGCTTTCGACTTCTTGTCCCTTGCAGACTCTTTTTGTATTTTCTCATTTTTTCCATTTTTGTTTTGTTTTCTTTTTCTTTGGCCATGTTTGCCAAGCTTCTTTATTCCTTTCCCCAATCTTCTATCCTTTCTGATCCAGTATTGTTTCAACTTCCGTTATCAGGAGCTGGTAGTTAGCTCTCAAAAGGGTAAACAATGAAATGCGGAAAAAATGAAAGAAAGGTAAGGGTATTTTGGAGAGATGACAGAACTTATCTGGGTATTTGCTGGCTGATTCCGCTGACCATGCCATGTATTTAAACTCTGACCCAGTTCGTTCCAATCATTATTCTGACTCTGAATTGCCTTTGACCCAAACCAATACTCTTTTTGTTGCCTTTTTCTCTTTTGATAGTCCTCACGATCGCCTTACGGTGCCTCGAAAGGTTTTCACCAATAAGACTCTCTCGTTTATTCTCTCAACCTCACAATCATCTCACAGTGCCGATTAAGGTTTTCACTGATGAGACTCTCTCATTTTTTTTATTTTTTCCATTTTTCCTTTTTGTATTTTGTTTTCTGTTCCACGGGTATTGTCCGATACTTTGCTCCTCCTTCGTTGTATTCGTTGTCATTTCAGAATCAATCAGAAGGTCTTTCTTTGGACTGTAACGTGGCTTTTGGACGGGTTAAGAAAGAAAGATATAAAGGCTCAAAATTTCAATGAGGGTTAAAATATTTACAACTCTCGGAATTATTAAACATAACTTCTGCCCCAGTTTCAATATGTGGGGAATTTTTGGATTTTTCTTTTATTGTGACTGAACCTCAGAGAGGCTGCCTACGTACCCTTTCGGGATCAAGTCAGACGTAGTTCATCCAACTTCAAAAGTTAGATGGATTTATTTTTGACTTTTTCCCGATTTCTTTGTCTTTTTCTCTTTTTCATTCATTTTTCATTTTTTTTTTATTTTTTTATTTTTTTGTCATTTTTCCATCATTTCATTTTTCATTCTGGCAATTTCGATCTTATTGCATTAGAGCGATTCCGAGAGAGAGATATGAAAGAATTCATTCATTAAGGCTCGAAGGGGTTATCAATGGATAAAGTGTTTGGATAGAGAATAAAATGCCTTCGTCATTTCAATTCCAAAATCACAACAAAATACAAAACATACAATTGAAAAGGAATCATACATAGTATCTTTTGACTGCATCTGAATTGATAGCAGTCTCTACGCACTTTCCTTCAACATCAGTTAAGTATAATGCTCCATTGGACAACACCCGTGATACCACGAACGGTCCCTGCCAATTCGGCGCAAACTTTCCTTTTGCCTCTGCCCAATGTGGTAAGATACGCCTCAATACCAGGTTGTCCGACTTCAAACTTTCGAGGTCGTACCTTCTTATTATATGCTCTGGCCATTCTTCGCTGATACAACTGTCCATGGCAGACTGCGGCCAATCTCTTCTCATCAATCAAATTCAACTGTTCTAACCGGGCCTTTACCCATTCATCGTCATCTATCTCAGATTCGGCTATAATTCGCAATGACGGTATTTCTATTTATGCGGGTATAACGGCCTCTGTTCCATACACCAGGGTATAAGGTGTGGTTCCGATAGAAGTACGTACCGTCGTGCGGTAACCCATGAGAGCAAAGGGTAACTTTTCATGCCACTGCCTGGATCCCTCCACCATTTTCCGAAGAATCTTCTTGATGTTCTTATTTGCCGCCTCTACCGCACCATTCGCCTTTGGCCTGTAAGGTGTGGAATTACGGTGCGTGATCTTAAACCTTTCACAAACTTCCGCCATGAGATGACTGTTTAAATTGGCTCCATTGTCTGTGATAATCACTTTGGGGATTCCAAATCGGCATATGATATTCTCGTGCACAAAATCCACCACCGCTTTCTTCGTCACCGCCTTGAATGTCTTAGCTTCGACCAACTTGGTGAAATAATCAATTGCAACCAGGATAAACCTGTGCCCATTAGAAGCGGCTGGATCTATTGGGCCGATGACATCCATGCCCCAAGCAACAAAGGGCCAAGGTGCTGACATTGTGTGCAACTCATAAGGCGGGGAGTGGATCAGATCCCCATGTACCTGGCATTGATGGCATTTCTTTACATACCTGATACAATCACGCTCCATAGTGAGCCAGTAGTACCCCGCTCTCAAAATCTTCTTTGCTAAAACATATCCGCTCATGTGGGGTCCGCATACTCCGGCATGTACTTCAATCATGATTTCATCTGCTTGTTGTGCATCCACACATCTCAATAAACCCAGATCTGGTGTTCTTTTGTATACCACTCCTCCACCGAAGAAAAATCCATTGGCTAGACGCCTGATGGCTCTCTTCTGGTCTCCAGTGGCTTGCTCCGGGTATTTGCCAGCTTTCAAGTATTCTCTAATATCATGATACCACGGCTCTCCATCCGACTCTTCTTCCACAGCGAAGCAATAAGCATTCTGATCTCGGACTTGGATCTGGAGCGGATCTATGTATGTCTTGTCCGGATGATGCAACATAGAGGACAATGTAGCCAAAGCATCTGCAATCTCATTGTGCATTCTCGGGATATGCTTGAATTCTATAGACCGGAATCTTTGAGACAACTCGTGCAAACAATACCGATATGGTATCAATTTCAAATCTCGTGTCTCCCATTCCCCTTGAATTTGGTGTACCAAGAGATCCGAGTCACCCATGACCAAAATCTCTTGAATACCCATGTCAATCGCCATCCTTAATCCCAAGATGCACGCCTCATATTCGGCCATATTGTTGGTACGGAAAAATCGAAGCTGAGCTGTAACGGGATAGTGTTGACCCGTACTTGAAATGAGTACCGCTCCGATACCAACGCCCCTGCTGTTGACGGCTCCATCAAAGTACATTTTCCATCCTGGCCTTTCCTCTTGTTCCATCTCCTCGACAAGCATTGCCTCTTCATCCGGAAAGTATGTTTTCAGTGGTTCATATTCATCATCCACCGGATTCTCGGCTAAGTGGTCCGCAATAGCTTGTGCCTTCATTGCCGTACGAGTTACATAAACAATGTCGAATTCTGTGAGCAGAATCTGCCATTTGGCCAGTCTTCCCGTAGGCATAGGCTTCTGAAATATATACTTCAGAGGATCCAATCGTGATATCAAGTATGTAGTGTATGCTGACAAATAATGCTTTAGCTTCTGAGCCACCCAAATCAATGCACAACAAGTTCTCTCCAGTTGGGTATACTTCACCTCGTAGGATGTAAACTTTTTGCTGAGGTAGTAGATGGCTTGTTCTTTCTTGCCTGTCTCATCATGTTGCCCCAGTACACAACCGAAAGAGTTATCTAGCACTGTCAGATACAAAATCAAAGGTCGCCCTGGTTCTGGAGGAACTAACACCGGAGGATTGGCCAAATATTCTTTGATCTTATCAAAGGCTTCCTGACACTCGTCGGTCCATTTCACCGCCGCATCTTTCTTCAACAACTTGAAGATCGGCTCGCATGTTGATGTCAATTGAGCGATGAACCGACTAATGTAATTCAACCTTCCTAATAAGCTCATGACCTCTTTCTTGTTCTTCGGCGGAGGTAGACTTTGAATAGCCTTGATCTTCGATGGATCCAGTTCAATATCTCGCCGACTCACAATAAACCCCATTAGCTTCCCTGAAGGTACTCCAAAAGCACACTTCGCCGGATTGAGTTTTAGACTGTACCTCCGGAGTCTCTGGAAAAACTTCCTCAAATCTCTCACGTGATCAGGTTGTTTTCTGGACTTTATGATGACATCGTCCACATATACTTCAATTTCTCGATGCATCATATCATGAAACATTGTGGTCATTGCCCTCATGTAAGTTGCCCCGACATTCTTCAATCCAAACGGCATTACTCTGTAACAGTATGTTCCCCAAGGTGTAATGAAGGCAGTTTTCTCAGCATCTTCTTCGTCCATCAGGATCTGGTGATAGCCTGCATAACAGTCCACAAACGAACCGATTTCATGCTTGGCGCAATTATCGATCAATATGTGAATGTTTGGCAATGGAAAGTCATCCTTCGGACTGGCTTTATTGAGGTCTCTATAGTCTACACACACTCTGGTTTTGCCATCTTTCTTTGGGACCGGCACAACATTTGCCAACCAGGTGGGGTATTTGGTAACTCTTATGACCTTTGCCTCAAACTGCTTATTCACCTCTTCTTTTATCTTCACGCTAATGTCCGTTTTGAATTTCCTCAGCTTTTGTTTTACTGGCCGGCATTCCGAGTAGATAGGCAACTTGTGTACCACTAGATCTGTGCTAAGCCCGGGCATGTCATCATAGGACCAGGCAAAGATGTCCTTAAATTCATGTAACAACCTTATCAATTCATCCATGAGGGGTGCCTCCAAATGCACACTAATCTTTGTTTCTCGGACATCATCTTCGCTCCCCAAATTTATAGATTCTGTATCACTCAGATTCGGTTTGGGTTTTTCCTCGTATTGTTTCATGTCCTTACTTATTTCCTCCAGGGCTTCCTCATCCTCACATTCTATTTCACTATCTTCCTCGATTTCCTGTATAGTAACATGATTGTCGGAACTGGGTCCAGAATCCTTCACGCATGACATGGCATTGGAATCAACACATGCAAAACTGTACAAAAGGAAAAATAAAGAAAAATAAGGCAAAAGTGAAGAAAAAGGAAAAACCGCATTTCATTAATAAAAGAAACGAACAATGTTCGGGATACATGGTGATTTTTTTTTTCATGAGGGGGAATGGGGAAATTATAAATTAACAACTTTCGGGGAAACAATGATGAAATTTTGAGCTAACTACCAAGACTCCTTCCGGATAAGGAAAGGAGTAGCTTCCCAATTGTTCAATGTGACTCTGGGCCCCACAAATTGCACGTCCATGTTGCTCGTGCCTTCCCTTGCTTCAATCGTATTCACCTCCCAGAACAATTTCTTGAAACCAAGCATTTCTTCATCAAGTTGGGTCTCAATGCACTTTGCTGCAGCAGATGGTTGATATTTTGTACCAGGCCCGATAAAGATGTCGGATAATTTGGGTATGGGTTTGGGCAAGGTCCAGTTTCTCTTGGCTTTAGAGGCTCTTTGGATATCGGCAAAGGTGGGTTTGAACCCTAAGCCGAATGTACCTTTATTCTCCGGAAGCTGAACTGGTTGAGTGACTCCCTGCAGTGTTTTGCCTAATCCCCTCCCCGGTGCAAATCCGTTCCTCAGCATTTCTCTGGCCACCATTACAGCAGTTGGTGCCAACATTGGGGTTGGTAACTTTTCTCCTTCAGCAACTTTGTTCACTTCTATAGCATCCGTCACTTGGTAGACCCAAGGACCTCTATCCCCATCAGTACCGTCAAAAGGTGCTACCACATTACAAGCATTTTCCTCTCCGTGTACAACAATCTCTTGCTGCTCCCATTCAAACTTGACCATCTGGTGTAGAGAAGATGGTACCGCTTTGGCCGCATGAATCCGGGGTCGACCTAACAGCAAGTTATATGATACGGCAATATCGAGCACCTGGAACTCCATTGTAAAATCAACGGGACCGATGGTCACTTCCAAAATAATATCTCCCAGAGTGTTCTTACCTCCGCCGTCAAACCCTCTCACATTGATACTGTTTCTCCGGATTCTGTCCGGGCTAATGTTCAGCTTCCCTAAAGTTGACAGCGGGCAAATGTTCGCGCTCGATCCATTGTCAATCAATACCCTGGTCACGACTGACTCTTCACTCTTTACTGTGAGGTACAATGCTTTATTGTGTTCAGTTCCTTCCACCGGCAGCTCCCTATCAGAGAAGGTGATTCTGTTAGACTCGAAAATTTTGCTGGTAATCTTCTCCAAGTGACACACTGAAATCTTCTCCGGAACATGAGCTTCATTTAGAATCTTCATAAGAGCCTTCCGGTGCTCCTCTGAATGTATCAACAAAGATAACAAAGATATCTGGGCCGGGGTCTTTCTTAACTGCTCAACCACTGAGTACTCTTGCGACTTCATTTTCTTAAGAAATTCTTCTGCTTCCTCCTCCGACACTGGCTTCTTCAATTGACTTTCTTTCACCGCTTTCATCTTTCTCAGTTCCTCTGGAGCAAAACACCTTCCAGATCGTGTGAGTCCATGCGTTTCATTAATTTCACCAGAAATCTCTTTTCCCTTGTAAACTACTGTTACCTTGTTATAGTTCCAAGGCACAGTCCTGGTACTTACCACTGGCATTTGCACTACTGGTTTTATGATCACTGGCTCTGCACTTGCACCCTTCACAATCACAGTTGTCTTTGCACCTGGCACTACCACTTTCAGACTTCCCATTACTACTGGCTTTGGTTTCTCAACAATCGCTTTCTCCTTCACAATTTCTTTCTCTAACTTGTCACTCGACTTTATCATCATGACGGCCTTGAGATGGTTTTTGATTGCCATCACCCTGCACCAATTCTATCATATTCGTTTCGTGGTGATTCGGCAATGGATTCTGGGTAATGTTTGGGGCCTCGGGAGCCTGCACTTCAATTCTCCTCTCATCGATAAGATCTTGAATGGCATTCTTTAATTGCCAACACTTCTCAGTATCGTGGCCCAATGTTCCTGAACAGTATTCACATCTGACAGAAGAATCAAGATTTTTCGAGGGTGGATTTGGATTTTTTGGTGCAATTGGTCTCAACATCCCTAACTCTTTCAACCTGTGGAAAAGACTGGTATATGATTCTCCGAGAGGAGTGAATGTCTTTTTTGCTTTGTTTCTCCAATCAGCGTCCGGCCTGGGTCTATTCTGGTTTCGGTAAGGTTTAGGGGTTGGGTATGTATTTTGGGTGTGGTACACATTGTGTGGAGCTTGAGCTCTCCACATGTGGGGTGGTGGTGGTGGGTAGGCTTGTGCTTGAGGGTGGTGGTAATGTGGGACAGTTGGTGGGTATGGTGGTGGTGGTGGGTTATATGGGCTTGGTGTGTTGTAGGGGTTTGGCGGGTAAGACGGTGGTGGTGGATTATATGGAGTTGCTGGGCTTGGCGTGTGTTGGCGGTAGGGTCTTGGTGGGTTATAATGTGGGTTGCGACTCCAGGACCTGCTTTCAATGGTTGATACTTCTTCTTTCTTCTTCTTTCCCATCACTCCTCCACTTCCACTCTGTATGGCTTGATTGGTGGCTTTGATAGCCGAAAAACTCATAATCTTGTTTGTCTTCAAACCCTCTTCTACAAAACTTCCCATTTTCACAACTTCGTTGAAACTTTTCCCGATTGCTGACACTAGATGGCCGTAGTACGTTGGCTCTAAAGCTTGCAGAAAACAATCCACCATCTCACCTTCTTTCATTGGCGGATCCACTCTAGCGGCCTGTTCCCTCCATCTAAAACCGTATTCTCTAAAACTCTCTCCTGGCTTTTTCTCCAGCTTGGTAACGGATAACCTGTCGGGTATGATCTCTAAATTGTACTGAAAGTGACTAGCGAAAGCTTGCGCCAAGTCATCCCAAACGAACCATCTTGTATGGTCCTGTCGGGTATACCATTCCAGGGCTGATCCACTCAAACTTTGGCTGAAGTACGCCATCAACAATTCATCTCTTCCTCCCGCGCCTCTCATCTTGCTACAGTATCCTCTCAGATGAGCTACCGGATCCCCGTGTCCGTTGTACATGTCGAACTTGGGCAACTTAAATCTTGCAGGAAGCTGCACCTCGGGGAACAAACACAGGTCTTTGTAGGCTACACTTACTTGCCCTCCCAGCCCTTGCATATTGCGGAAAGCGTTCTCAAGACTCTTCACTTTTCGAGCCATCTCTTCCTGCCCGGCACTTGCTTCTATCATCGGAGCGTGAGACTCGTGTTGTCTGAAAGTCGGCTCCGGAGGGTAGTAGTGAGAATCCTGGATATGAAACATTGGTTCGCTAGAGGATTTGTGGATAACAGCGGGCGGAGGTGCCACATATACAGGAGCAACTTGTGGAACCTGAGGTGGTGTTTGCTTGGTTGGAGGTGGTGGTATCTGGGAGGTGGAAGCATAGTAGTGAGGGTAATCGGGGTAGGTGGAGGATGAGTTCAATGTTGGTGGTTCAGGGTTAGGATTGGCTGGGGGGACATATGCGGGGTTAGCAGGATAGGCTGGTAGTGGTTGGCCTCTCGACCAAGCCTGGTACATTTCAGCCATCTGCTGTCTTAACTTGTACATTTCTTCTTTCATCCCGGCCACATCCACGATCTCTTCTTCGTGAGCAGGGTCTACAATGGTCTCCTCGATCTCCTGGGATACAGCCTTTGTCATCTTTTTGGATCCGGTGTTGTATGAGTGGGTAGCCAGTATGCCAGTTGCCTAGAAAATCTGGACTCACAAACATCAACACTTGTTAGTTGTTAGCGCATGAATAAGATGTAACGACTTTAAAAACAAACACATTTGCTCGAGTCGTTATGCATCATCCCGGCTGCTGCTTACTTTAATCATCTTTTCTTTTTCCGCTCTTTTGTTTTCTTTCTTTTCTTCTTTTCTTTTCTTTTTTGCTTTTTCTCTTTTCTTGCTTTTCCCTTTTTTTTTTCTTTCTTTTTCTTGCTTTTTCTTTCTCTCTCTCTTTCCTTGCCGTTTTTATAATCACGCTCCTATTTATTTGCCTAGCGGATATGAAGAAAATGACATAAAGCAAAAGAATTGGTAACAACACTTTGTTTTCTCATTGATAATGCAAAACCTTGATTACAAAGCGATGTTTAAGAAAAATAAAAGATGATGCATGACCTAAGAGTACATTAATGCACCTAGTGCCCGCGAGGCATCGTTCGGCCTTGCCGCGGGCCTATATGCTAAACCCCTTTGAAGCCTATCCAGGTCGGCCATGACTTGTTGTACAAAAAACTTCACTGCAGATACAAAAGTCCTTCGAGACATCTCTTCACAAAGCTGAGTCTTTCGGGTGATATACTGGGCGATGCGAACAATCTTTTCTCTGATGACCCCTTTTTCTTGCAATAGTCGACTTATTTGCTGAGCGCGAGCATCCAAGGTGTGTTGGTTGTCCTTTTGCACTTGTTGTAGCTTCAAATCTAATCTCGCCATAGTCGTGTAGCAGTGCTCTCTTTCTTCTTCAAGATCTTTGATAATCTTGTCACTTTTGACTGTGGCTGAGATCATTTTCTTTCTAAGCTGAGCTATTTCAACATCATGCTTGCCTTGTAGCTGCCGGACCAACTTGGCTCTTTCCTTGGCGTCTTTGTCCATTTGCTTCCGAGCCTTGACTAACTCTTTTTCAGCTATGTCCAAATCAAAGCTATAGTCATTCACTTTCCGCCGGAGAATCTCAATTAACTTTTCATCGCGGGCTGAACGAACTGGAGTCTCGGATGCAATTTTCATTTGAGCTATTTGAGCCTTCAACATATCATTTTCTTTTTTCAGTTGTTTCTTTTCCCCTTCATCGGATGCTGCTTGTAAGCCACTTTCGAAATGAAGATTTCTCAGTTTATCTTCCAACAGACTGATTTTTGCCTTATATTCTTTTTCCTTGGCCGCCCATTTCAGATTTTCCTCGGATTGCTCTATCAGGTCTTGCAAGTGAGGTCTCTTTGAAAGACGTTCGTGTTCAACCCCTCGTCGGTACCATGTGGAGTATCCAGGTGACATCTCCCCCTTTGCTCTATTCGGCACACAAGTATCAATCTTCAAATTTTGGCACTCATTCCAGATTTGCCGGATTTTTGCTTCCGGAATTGCCCGTCCGGACCAATCTTCACAGCTTGCACACTGAGATCCCCATCTCTCGGAATAATCTGACACCGACCCAACTGTCGCAGGGCTCTGTAGGGTGCATAAGGTTGTATACTCTTCAAACCCATGATCAAAAATGGCGATCCCTCTGTTGGCATGTATATCACCTCGTCAAGAGGTAACCAGTCATACGTCCAATCAATTTGACCGTCGGTTAGTGATCGAAGATACCCAATCCAACCTTGGACTCCCTCCTCTGGCAACCTTACTTCCTTTGTCCTCGCATTAAACTCTTCCAAACATGTCCGATCGGCCGAACCATAACTCGAGAATGAAGGGTGGTGACACAGATGCTCGATTAGCCAAATTTGCAAGATCAAGTTACACCCCTCGAAGAAGCTAGCCCTTGCTTTGCACGCAGTCAGAGCTCGATAGATATCTGCAACAATCATTGGGGCCAAGGTACAGTTTTCTTGCACTATCAGTGTGGTAGCTACCCCGGCGACTTTTATATTGATATGGCCATCTTTCCTCGGGAATACAACAACTCCAAGAAATGCCACCAAAAATGCGAACCTCCGGTGTTCTTCCCATTTTGCCCGATTGGACTTACAGCACAACTTGTTGGTTGGGTCGTTGAAACCCCCAACGTGTCCAAACCTATTGTAGATGAAGCTTAAAGAACAAAATCCGTTGGCCAGATCTTCATTATGAACATTCCGGGCAATTTTCAAAGAGTCGAGGAAACGATGTACTGTCACCGCCCTCGGAGATACCGGGTATTTTCCTTTCAGAGGAATCTTGGTCTTCCCAATGTAAAAGGCAATCTCCTCCAAAGTTGGGGTAAGTTCAAAATCTGGGAAATGAAATACATTGTGTGCCGAATCCCAAAACGTGACCAACGCTCTAACCACATCACCTCGAGGAACTATTTCGAGTAACCCCGTAAGGCCTTTCAAGTACCTTTTGACCCAGTCTTGACCATCGGATCCCATGTCCTGCCACCATAACCTCAGCTCAAAAGGGATTTTATTTAGGGAAAATTGTTCATTCATCATCGTGCTCGTCCTGCACATTTATTAAGGTGATTTTATTCAGAAAAGGAAAAATCTTTTTTTTTTTTCAATGCAAGTTTTCAATTTTTGAAAGAAAAGGAAAATAATTTTCGAAGTGGCCATTTTTGCAAAAACAGCCTTCCGTCGTCCTTTCGGAACATTCGGCCATTCCCAAAAATAGCAATCACCTCGATTATTTAAAAAGAAAATCTTTTTGGTCTTTTTTCTAAAAGTGTGGTTGGACCCGTTTAAGGGTTGCCTACGTATCCCACCTAATGGCGAGAATCAAACCTGCGTAGTTCGGTCAGATTATTTGACCAATTATTTCAAAAATGTTCCACCTATTTTTTTCAGATTTTCAAATTTTCCATGTACCTATTTTCTACAAATCATTATTTTCCTCTCTCTCAACAGTTTTCCAATCTCGGGATTTTTGCCGGTCCGCATAACGGTCAAGGATAATAAAATGCAACACATAGCATGCTCGGTCTTTTCAATACCGGGTCACCTGTCCTAGACGGACCCAACCCCTTTGTTGAGTCCCCTAAGTCAAATATGATGCAAATAATCGTCCTAGACTTATGTTCAAAATCTTACGGTTTCATGGATTGCTAGACCGTGTACCCGAGCGGACAACTCGAATCGAGGAGGGGGCTACGTACCGGTGACCCGCGGAGTCAATCGGCTTTGTAGCTTATCCGGCCTCTGTTTTCTTAATTTAAGGTGACTTTTAACAGAAAGGGGAGTCTCAACCAGTAAGCACATCCCCGGGGGAGAAGAGAGAAGGGTTTTCGGCACAATTTTATATACAGTCCACATAATATCAAAGCGATAAAGCACATAGCATGTTATTCAAATCATATAATGAAGTCAAATAAAAACGCAAACGGCAGTTCTAAGGAGCTCGAGTTCTTAAACCCTGAAGTCGAAATTCAGGGTTAGGTCCCCAGCAGAGTCGCCACCTCCCTTTTTACTACCCCAACATGCGTAAGGTGTATAAATACACTTGTAGGGTATACCCCGACGCTCAATTACCCGAGACGGATAAAATAACGTAAGGGAAGGAGTTTTTTCTAATTTAAGGACAATCGGTTCGGGATTTGTTAGAGATTAATCAGAGTCGCCACTTGGGAATGATCATGGTGTCCCAAGTCACCGGTTAATCCCGAATCCGAGGAATTTTGACTCTTTAAAATGTCTGCGAAGCAGAGGTCCGGATAAGGAACTCTGTTAACCCGGGAGAAGGTGTTAGGCACTCCCGGATTCCGTGGTTTTAGCACGGTCGCTCCACTGTCGTTCTTGACTTTTGTTTGACTCAGTTATAGATTTTTAACAACATAATGTGCTTTTACGTTAGATTTTAGGAATTTGCGACATCGCGGAAATACGCCTCGAGTCATACCGCAACCAGTACGCCTATGACTTTTGGTGTATTTTGGCTTTGCCGAGATTTGGATTTGAGTCGCACCAAGTGCACACTCATTCATAGGAAGGTATATTAAATCGTGCCTAAATATAGTCTATATCGGCTTTTAAGTCTTTTGGGAGAAGCTATGGAATTGGCTATTAGCTTTCCCGGGTCTATTTTGTGTTATATCATCATTAAATGGGGGCCCCGGTGTTATTCGGGCGAGGCTCGTCCCAATTTTCATTAAAGGTTTCAATACTTGTATTTGACTACATTTTCTATACTTATTCTTTCCTCAATCGTATTTACATAAGTGTCCCAGGCCTATTCGAATTTCATTGCTGTTGGGCCTGGTTCTCATTTTTGCATTCATTACATCAAGCTAAGCCTTGAAAGACCAGATATTTACATGAATTTATGGTCATTAGTCAATTGGCTACTTATCAGCTCGGGCTTGCGCCTAAAATCAAACCCGGACATAGAATGAAATTATATTGGAAATAAACAAACAAAGATACACGTTTTGATCAATAAAAAATTCACAAGCATTTTTATTCATATCAGATGTACATAAAATAACAATTCTAAATCAGTAATTTTCTGTATAGGCTTGATGAAACTACAAATCACTATCATTTTTACAGCTAAAAGATCATATCATTAGTTACTGGTTTGAAGCTAATACTAATTCTAAGAGGTCTGTGTGATTACATAAAAAAGACTTAGAAATGATTAAACTAATAAGCTAAAATATGAGCTAATTAACTACACGCGTGTAATGGCAGTACCAATTTCAATTGCATCTTATATTTAGTATTATCCCCGGTTCTTCCTTTCTATAGCCTACTGTGATATTGCTTTCTTTGACTCTTAAGATTATGTAGGCGACAATTATGCAATCTAATGATCCTATTATTCCATTTAAGATACTTATAGATGAATGAATCAGATACCTATGCATGTTTACACTAATGATTTTTATGACTTATTACCAGATTGTTAACCCATAGCTTGACCTAACACTTTCTTGTTCAACACTTACTATTACCTAAACGCAGATCAGTGAAGATGTAATTACTATACGGTCAGGTGTTTGCGAAATTAATGTGAACTTAGTGCTTAACAGTTTTGCAAGTATTATGAATTAACTTATGTTTTAGAGCATTTTCCTAATTAAACTAAGTGATAAGCTATCTACACTACATTACCACTATACTACTACTATTACATTGTATCTGTTTTTTCCTTGATCTCTGTTACGCCATACTACAAATTAAAAATGAATTACAAACAGACAAATGAATAACTTAAATCTTCATTGCATTCAACGGAATCTCTACAGCTCATACTGGATAGAAGAATACCTGGATCAAAATGGAAAAAGATCCAATGAGTCTAAGGGATGAAGAAGTAAGTAATCAGCAATGGTTCACAAGGCAATGCAACAGTGATGAAAGAGACACAGCGACACAGCAACACAAAAGCACAGCAACAGCAATACGAGAATAACCCAGTAGATGATCGAGCAAAAACCCAGAAAAAGCCAGATTAAACCACAAGCTCTCACACCCGAAATTTCCAGCAATGAATACTGCTAAATTGCTATGTTTTTCCTAGTATTTCTTCTCAATAATTAGCCTAAGTATAAATTTCAGATTGCTCAATGTTGGAACCCCTTTTCAGCTCTTTTGAAGGTGTATTTATAGTTATCCTAAGGCTGAAACTTGGGGAGAAAGTTATGGGATTTTTTCCACTTCTCCCCCTCCTAAATTTATTAAATCTACACTTAAGTCCCATTTTCAGTTACCAAAACCCTTCCAGCATGTGCTGGAAGGTTCTAAAGATTCTCTTTTATGGCCTTTTACTAG
>JASVEL010013229.1:0-209404 GCA_032618575.1 Nicotiana noctiflora | reverse complement strand
ACATGAAGCATCTAAATCAAATAAAGGAAATGGAGACATAGCTTTGCGGGGTCTATCCCCCAAGCTTTCCTATTTTCTTTTTCTTCTTTTCTTTTTTCAGTCTTCCAGACTCTTTCCTTATTCTCTCTTTTTTCGTTTTTTTTTCTTTTCTCATTTTTTCTTTCTGGTTTTTCTTTCAGACTTCAAGGTGAAGTCTTTTAGGTTTTTGGTTCGTGTGGGGTGTTTGGAGAGGGTAAAAGATTGGATCTTGGAAAGGTTTGAAGTTCCGAGTCAAGAAGCTCGGGGAAGATTCTAGGGAGGTGAGTGGTGTAGGGGTGTAGATCGGACCGAGACGGTCCGATTGGCGTTGGTTTGAGATGGATTCTCGTTGTTTGGTGGTCACCGGTGGTGAGTTCCGGTGACCGGAGTTCTGGAGAAGGGTTTTGCTTTAAGGTTTCTCGGGCAGTGTTTGAGGTGAAGAAGATGAAGATGAAGGTTTTGGGGTATGGGGTGTGGCCGGAGACCAACGTGGAGGGTGGTGGCCTCCATGGCCGGTGAAGTCTGTGATAAAGGGGACGATGAAGATGGAGAAGAAGGAGCTTCGAGGGCGGCTAGGGTTAGAGAGATTTGCCAAAATGATCGGCCTCTTCAGACAGAAGCCTTATATAGGCGAAGCGTCCGAGGTGATCTGAGCCGTTCGTTTGATGGAGATCAACGGCTCGTAGGTGCGTTACTAAAACGGCGTCTTTTCGCTACCGATAAGACCAAAGGCCTTGCCCGTTGGATTAGCTTGGACGGACGGCTCAGATTAAACCTATTTCATTTTAATTAACCAATAATTCACCTAATTATTTCCACCGTTGGATTCATCCTGTTTGAACGGTGGAGATTGGATCTCACCTTCACCTTTGAATTTATCCGGACTAACCCCTTGGCCGTTGGATCAGGCCTAATAGACGGCTGAGATTAATTAACTAACCAACAATTCCATTAAAAAATCTCAACCGTTAGATGGTAATAAACGAACGGCTATGATCGACCACTGAACCTTGGATTAGACCGGATTTTTGGGCTTGGGTGCCTTGGGCCCCTGGTTTGGAATTGTTTTGGCCCAGTTTTATTTTACTACCTATTTTTGTATTTTTATGATGTTATTTATTTATTAAGACACCATTTTTTTTCTTTTCTTTTATGAAATAGTATAAAAACTTAATTTCCTACTTACACTAATTATCTAATATTTTTTGGAAATTTTCTACTATTTTTTCCCTAATTTCCGCTACTTAAAACTATTTTTGATGGTTTTCTTCTTAAAACTAATTAATTCAAACAAAATAATTACTTAACCTATTTTTTTTTTATTTTTTCTAATTTCCAATTATTCAAACACACAAAGTTTAGCTAATTTCAAACAAGGCATGTAATTACACTCAAAAATATATTTATTTTAATTTTGGAATTGTTTGCCCGGTGCAAAAATCATGTGCTCACAATCACATCGCCAATATAACATCGTTTTCATCAAATCAAGCCTCAAGTTCATGATTTTCATACTTTTGGTTTTCAAATTTTCAAACATGGAACTCAAGGTCCAAAACATATCAAATGACATCCGAATGTCACCAAACTTTGCAGAAAGCACATGTATAATATTTAAGACTTGTACCGGGTGTCGGAACCAAAATATGAGCCTGATACCATGGTCATTTAATTCATTTTCCTTTAATAATTACAGCAAAAACAATTTCACAGGAAAATTCATAACTTGGGCTCTAGGCCTCAGAATTTGATTCCGGACGCATGTCCAAGTCCCATATTTTCCTACGGACCTTCCGGGACGGTCCGATCTTGGGTCCGGGTCCGTTTACCAAAAATGTTGACCGAAGTCAACTATATCAAATTAATATCATTTTTCTCCAAATTCTTCATAGAATTCATATTTTCTATCACAAAATCTTTCCGGCTACATGCCCGGATCGCGCATGTAAATCGAGGCAACATAGAATGAGGTTTTCAAGGCCTCGGAAGTGTAGAACAAATGAGGAAAACAAGTGATGACCCCATTGGGTCGTTACATCCTCCACCTCTAAAACAACTGTTCGTCCTCGAATGGACAAGAGAAGGAAGTACCTGAGTCGGGGAACAAATATGGGTAGCGGCTCCGCATATCGGACTCGGACTCCCAGGTCGATGCCTCAGGAGGCTGACCTCTCCACTGAACACGCACAGAAGAATAACTCTTCGACCTCAACTATCAAACCTTTCGGTCTAGAATGGCCACCGGCTCCTCCTCGTAGGATAGATCATTGTCCAGTTGTACAGTACTGAAGTCTAACACATGTGTGGGATCGCCGTGGTATCTCCGAAGCATAGATACATGAAAAACCGGATGTACGGCTGATAAGCTAGGCGGCAGAGCTAGTCTGTAAGCCACCCCTCCCACTCGGTCTAGAATCTCAAATGGGCCAATATACCTAGGGCTGAGCTTTCCCTTCTTCCCGAACCTCATCACGCCCTTCATAGGCGACACTCGGAGCAACACTCGCTCACCAACCATGATATCTACATCTCGAACCTTACGATCCGCATAAGTGTTCTGTCTAGACTGAGCTGAACGCAATCTCTCCTGGATAGTCTTGACCTTATCCAAGGCCTCCCGAACTAAGTCTGTACCCACCGAGCCTCCCCCGGCTCAAACCATCCGACTGGAGATCGACACCGCCTACCATACAATGCCTCACACGGGGCCATCTGGATGCTGGACTGGTAGCTTTTATTGTAGGAAAACTCTGCTAATGGCAGAAACTAGTCCCACGAACCTCCGAAATCAATGACACAGGCTCGAAGCATGTCCTCTAGAATCTGAACAGTCCTCTCGGACTGACCATCTGTCTGAGGATGAAAAGATGTACTCAGCTGAACCTGGGTGCCTAACTCCTACTGGACCGCTCTCCAGAACCGCGAGGTAAACAGTGTACCCCGATCAAAGATAATAGATACCGGCACCCCGTGAAGTCGAACAATCTCTCTGATGTAAATCTCTGCTAACCTCTCCGATGAGTAGGAGACAGATACTGAAATGAAGTGTGCTGACTTGGTCAGCCTATCAACAATGACCCAAATAGCATCAAATTTCATCGGAGTTAAAGGAAGTCCCGTAACAAAGTCCATAGTGATCCGCTCCCATTTCCACTTAGGAATCTCAATCCTCTGGAATACACCACCAGGCCTCTGGTGCTCATATTTCACCTGGTGACAATTTAGACACCGAGCAACATACACAACGATATCTTTCTCCATTCTGCGCCACCAATAGTACTGTCGTAAGTCCTGGTACTCTTCGCGGCGCCCGGGTGAATAGAATACCGCGAACTATGGGCCTCCGCTAAGATCAACTCTCGAATCCCTTCGACATTGGGCACACAAACTCGACCCCGCAATCTCAATACCCCATCATCATCTAGATTTACCTTTGTGGCACCTCCCCGCTGTACTGTACCTCTCAAATCACGCAAATGAGGATCATCAAATTGCCTCTCACGGATACGCTCTAATAGAGAAGAACGAGCGACCGTGCAGGCTAACACCCTGCTAGGCTTCGAAATGTCTAATCTCACGAACCGGTTGGCTAAGGCCTGGACATCTAGAGCAAATGGTCTCTGACTGGCCGGAATGAATGCAAGACTACCCATGCTGGCAGACTTTCTACTCAATATATCGGCCACCACATTGGCCTTACCTGGGTGATATAGGATAGTAACATCATAGTCTTTTAGCAACTCTAACCATCTCCGCTGTCGTAGATTCAACTCCTTTTGCTTGAACAAGTATTGTAGGCTTTTGTGATCAGTGTACACCTCACATGTCACACCATATAGATAATGCCTCCAGATCTTCAAGGCATGCACCACTGCTGCTAACTCAAGATCATGTACTGGATAATTCTTCTCATGTATTTTTAACTGCCTCAAAGCATAAGCGATAACCTTACCATCCTACATCAATACCGCTCCGAGCCCTGTATGAGATGCGTCACAATAAACTGTATAAGACCC
This sequence comes from Nicotiana noctiflora, assembly GCA_032618575.1. NCBI lineage: Eukaryota > Viridiplantae > Streptophyta > Magnoliopsida > Solanales > Solanaceae > Nicotiana > Nicotiana noctiflora. The sequence continues at coordinate 205,370 of JASVEL010013229.1, read as the reverse complement.
TGCACCCGTAGATAGTATCAGTACTGGTGCGGTAGTCAAGGTTGTCTTGAGCTTCTGAAAGCTCGCCTCACGCTCCTCTGACCACTGGAACTGGGCACCCTTCTGGGTCAACCTGGTCATCGAGGCTGCAATAGAAGAAAACCCCTCTACAAATCGACGGTAGTAACCTGCTAACCCCGAGAAACTCCGGATCTCAGTCACTGAAGCTGGTCGAGGCCAATTCTAGACTGCCTCAATCTTCTTTGGGTCAAGCTAAATACCTTCCACTGATACGATGTGGCCAAAAAATGCCACCGAACTCAGACAGAACTCACATTTCGAAAACTTGGCATATAGCTCATTATCCTTCAGAGTCTGAAGAATCACTCTGAGGTGCTGCTCGTGCTCTTCTTGGCTGCGGGAGTATACCAGGATGTCATCTATAAAGACTATCACGAACAGATCTAAATAAGGCCTGAACACTCGATTCATTAACTCCATGAATGCTGCTGGGGCATTGGTCAAAACGAAGGACATGACCAAGAACTCATAATGTCCATATCTAGTGCGAAAGGTTGTCTTAGGAATGTCAGCCGCCCTGATCTTCAGCTGATGGTAGCCTGACCTCAAGTCTATCTTTGAGAACACCCTCGCTCCCTGGAGCTGGTCAAATAAATCATCGATCCTCGGCAGTGGATACTTATTCTTTATTGTCACTTTGTTCAATTGCCGGTAATCAATACACATTCGCATCGAGCCATCTTTCTTCTTTACAAACAATACAGGTGCTCCCCAAGGGGGAAACACTGGGCCTGATAAAGCCCTTCTCAAGAAGGTCTTGTAACTGATCTTTCAACTCTTTTAACTCCGGCGGGGCCATACGATAGGGTGGAATAGAGATGGGCTGAGTGCCCGGTGCCAGATCAATGCAGAAATCAATATCCCTGTCGGGTGGCATGCCCGACAGGTCTGAAGGGAAAACCTTAGGAAACTCCCGTACAATAGGGACTGACTCAATAGAAGGAACCTCTGCACTGGAATCATGAACATAAGCCAGATAAGCTAGACACCCCTTCTCGACCATGCGTCGAGCCTTAGCATAGGAAATAAAAGTGCGAACGGAGTGGCTTGAGGTACCCTTCCACTATAGTCGGGGTGATTCTGGCAAAGCCAAGGTCACGATCTTAGCATGACAATCTAGAATAGCATGGTATGGGGACAACCAGTTCCATCCCCAATATGACATCAAAATCCACCATGTCCAAAAGCAACAGATCAACACGGGTCTCAAGACCCCCAAAGATAACTATGCACGAGCGATGTACCCGGTCGACTACAATGGAGTCGCCCACTAGTATAGACACATAAACTGGAATATCCAGAGCACAGCTAGGTATGGCCAAATACGGTGCAAAGTAGGAAGACACATATGAATATGTAGACCCAGGGTCAAATATTACTGAAGCACCTCTGCCACAAACAATAATGATACCTGTGATCACGGCATCTGATGCCTCCGCCTCTGGCCTGGCTGGCAAAGCATAAAATTGGGGATCAGCATCTCCCCGACGGTCATCAACTAGCTGACCTCTACCTCTGGCTGGACGGTCTCCACCTCTACGGTCTCGACCTCCACCTCTATGATCTCTACCCCCGCCTCTCGCTGGCTAGGCAGGCTGAGGGTCAACTGGGGCCTGAATCATGGGACGAGAGCCCCGCTGCTGAGTGTTGCCCATCGCTCGAGGGTAGAATATGACAAGATGACCTGGGTCACCACAGTCGTAGCAACTCTTAGGCTGATGGGGCTGCTGGCCCTGACGACCCGAATGGCCTCCACCAACCCTCTGAAGAGATTAGGCACTAATAGGAGACTGATCTGAATACTGCTCACGAAACCCACGATCGCCTAGTCCACCCTGTGAAACCTGAAGGGCGGAATGGAAAGGCCTGGAAGACTGGCCCTTATCAAAAGATTCCCTGCCACCAAAAGAAGAACCACTAAACCTGCCTGAATGACGAGCCCTCTTATCTGAAGAATAACCACCTCCCCGAGCAAGAGCCATCTCAACTCTACGTGCTGCATTAACTGCCTCCTGAAATGATATATCACTCCCCACTCCCATAGCCATCTGGAGTCTAATTGGCTGATTAAGCCCATTTATGAGCCTGCGAACTCTCTCCCTCTCTGTGGGAAGTATTACTACTGCATGACATGCCAAATCAACAAATCTCATCTCATACTGGGTGACAGTCATAGTGCCCTACTGGAGGCGCTCAAACTGCCTCCGAAGTGAATCCCGTTGAGTAACAGGGAGAAACTTCTCCAGAAATAACTCTGTAATTTGATCCCATGATAAAGCCGAGGACCCTGCTGGTCGAGTCAAACAATAATCCCTCCACTAAGTCTTGGCGGATCCTGAAAGCTTGAATGTACAGAAGTCAACTCCATTGGACTCCACTATCCCCATAGTCTTGAGAATCTCATGGCAACTGAATAAGAAATCCTGAGGATCCTCTGATGTGGCACCGCTGAAGGTAGTGGTAAACATCTTGGAGAACCGATCAAGTCTCCATAAAGAATCAGATGTCATGGCCGCTCCATCTCCGGCCTGAGCTGTGGTACCTGACTGAGTGGCCACAGCTGGCTGAACCACTGGTGTCTGAGGCTGAGGAGCTACTGGCTCTGGAGTACGAGCAATAGGATTCTAGGCCCCTCCTCCAGCCCGAGAAGTGGCTGGTGCAACTGGTAATAAACTTGCTCTGGAAACGCTGTCCATAAAAACTGCTATCCTGACCAAAGCCTCCCGAAGATCCGGGGTAAATAAGGCCTCTCCTGGGACCTAAGCTGGGCCCACTGGAGCTGCTGGGACTAGAACCTCCTCGCCAGTCTCAATATGAGGCTCCACCTCTGGAATAGCGGCCGGGGGCTGAGCTCTACCCCTACCACGACCTCCGATACGACCTCGGCCCCTGCCCCTCACGGGAGCTGCCTGGGGCTCGGGCTGCTGGTCAGCGAACGAAGAAGCGCATGTCCTCACCATCTGCAAAAGGACAGATTAGAAGTTCAATCAGTATTTGAGGAATAAATCGCACGACAAGAAGGAACAAATGAGAGACTCTTTCATAACTCAAAAGACTCTGGAGGACAAGTACAGACGTCTCCGTACCTACCTCACAAACTCTACTAAGCTTGTTCGTGAGTGGTGAGACCTATGTAACCTAGAGCTCTGATACCAACTTGTCACGACCCATATTTTCCCCCAACATCGGGATCGTGATGGCGCCTACTCGTGATAGCTAGGCAAGCCACTTTATTCACACTATCCTGTTTTTAGCAATGTTTCATATTTAATTTAATAACCAAACCATAACCTTAATTAAACAAGTGCGAAAGACTGTATAAAAATAGCAATAAGCAGTATCAAGGTAAAATAATACTGAAATCCTCTACCCAAGACGTGGAGTCACCAACTCACGAACTACTACATGAATAGTACACATAAAGGTCTGAAAGAAATATAACATAATCTATTTGTCTTGGAATAAGGAGACTACAGCTAATGACATAATTAAAAGGAAGAGACGCCGGGCATGCGGACGCCTGCAAGCTACCTCGGTCTCAAATGTGATCAACTCCCACGCAAAAGATCTACTGCTACTGCTCCTGATCGAAACCTGGACCTGTGCAAAATGCACAGAAGTGCAGTATCAGCACAACCGACCCCATGTGCTGGTAAGTGCCTGGCCTATCCCGGCGAAGTAGTGACAAGCCTAGGACCAGACACCCACATAAACCTGTGCAGTTCTATATATATGTATACCACAAGATAACGAGAAATAATCAAGTAATAATACAATAAGGAATATCACAGAAGAACTCAACAGTTAACAACGATCATTAAATCAACAAGGAAAAACAAGTATAATGAGAAACAAGTAATGTCAAGTCAATGAAATAGCAAATAAAGTGCACGGCATCACCCTTCGTGCTTTTACTCTCATCCTCACCAAATAAGCAAATAAAGTGCACGGCATCACCCTTCGTGCTTTTACTCTCATCCTCACATCCATGGTATGGCATGATCCTTTGTACATGTTCAATAATAAGGCACGGCATGATCCTTCGTGCATAATCAATAACATGGCACGATATTAAACTTCGTGCATAAAAAATAACAAGGCACGACATTAACCTTCATGCATAAACAATAAATCAAGGCACGGCATCACCCTTCGTGCATTATCACTCTTCCTCACCCAAATAACAATTACAGTTAAGGGCAGAGAATGAAAACAACAAATCATGAACTGTCCCGGCAAGGGACACAATAATCATTTCAGCAAAGTCCCGGCAAGGGCAATCAATATCTCATTTCACAACAAGTCCCGGCAAGGGAGAACAATAGCAATTCTACAACCCGGCAAGGGTTCAACAATTTATCTTCGAATATGTCTCACAACAAGTATCAACAACGACTCACGGTCATGCTAGACGTCGGTGTATGGATGCTCGTCACCACATCCCATACACCGAACTCGATCACATAGCACATAGCACATAATCTTATTCCCTCAAGCTAGGATAGAACAAACACTTACCTCTAGCCTTGAAGTCCAAATTATGCTTCAATTATAGCTCTTTCCCCAAAATTCTACTTTCAACTAGCTCGAATCTAATCACAATTGGTTCCATTATATTAATAATCACTAATTAACTTGGTTTGAATGCTTAAAAATGGTTTTCTCAAAGTTTACCCCAAAATTTCCCAAAACGCCCCTGGCCCCACGTGGTCGGAACTCGGGGTTCGGACCAAAATCCTGTTACCCATTCCCCCACAAGTTTAATTATATGATTTGTTTCAAAATCGGACCTTAATTCGAGGTCCAATTGCCCAATTCATGAAAAACCTAGGTTCTACCCAAAAACATGGATTTCTACCATGAAAACCTTTGATTCTTATTGAAAAACGTGATTAATGTTGTTAGGAATTGAAAGAATTAAGTAAAAAGTGACTTACAATTGCTTTGGAGTGAATTTGGCCTTGAGAGCTCGTGTGTGGTGTGAGGGTTTTTGAAAAAGTGAAGAATGAACTGAAAAATTCGTTTAAGTATAGAACTACACAGCTGAGGATATCGCAATTGCGAACATTTGTTCGCAATTGCGAACGCTACAGGTCTGGGCCTGCTGTTCTCGCATTTGTAAGAGAAAGTTTGCATTTGCGAACTCTAGCCCAGGTCTGCCAGTCTCGCATTTGCGTGATTTCCTTCGCGTTTGCGAATGTGAAGCCTCATTGCCCAGGATCGCATTTGCGACCCTTTGTTCGCATTTGCGAACATTGGCCATCTGAGGCCTTTTTGCATTTGCGACATTTTGTTCGCATTTGCAAACTTGGCATGATTCTGGCAGACATCGCATTTGCGATCAAGGGTTCGCATTTGCGAACCCAGCCTTGACCTGTCTTCTTCGCATTTGCGAGGATTTTGTTCGCAAATGCGAAGCCAACAGCTGGGTGAAAAACCAGCAGTGCAAAAATTCAGAAATTCATCCAACGGCTTATCAAATCTTTACCCGAGCCCCCCGGGCTACCAACCAAACATGTACACAACATCAAAAACATATTACGAACTTGTTCGTGCGATCACATCGCCAATATAACATCGTTTTCATCAAATCAAGCTCAAGTTCATGATTTTCATACTTTTGGTTTTCAAATTTTCAAACTTGGAACTCAAGGTCCAAAACATATCAAATGACATCCGAATGTCAGCAAACTTTGTAGAAAGCACATGTATAATATTTAAGACATGTACCGGGCGTCGGAACCAAAATACGAGCCCGATACCATGGTCATTTAATTCATTTTCCTTTAATAATTACAGCAAAAACAATTTCACATGAAAATTCATAACTTGGGCTCTAGGCCTCAGAATTTGACTCCGGACGCATGTCCAAGTCCCATATTTTCCTACGGACCTTCCGGGACCGTCCGATCTCGGGTCTGGATCCGTTTACCAAAAATGTTGACCGAAGTCAACTGTATCAATATTAATATCGTTTTTCTCCAAATGCTTCATAGAATTCATATTTTCTATCACAAAATCTTTCCGGCTACATGCCCAGATCACGCACGTAAATCGAGGCAACATAGAATGAGGTTTCAAGGCCTCGGAAGTGTAGAACAAATGAGGAAAACAAGTGATGACCCCATTGGGCCGTCACAGGTTGGGTTTTAAGCCGACCATTGCCGACACAAAAAGAGCCCGTAAACTGAAAAAGAATGGATTGGACCCTCCTTAAGCCTATCCCTAAACTATCCCATTTATTCGTCAGGCCTGGTACAAAAAGGCGTCCGGCGATGGTCATGCCCATATAAGCAGAGATAAGACCAGACAAGGAGCTGCTGGAAAGATTTGAAAAGCTGTTTGAAGAGGTGAACACAGTAGAAGCGGCCGAGGGCACAAGTAAAATGGATGCCCAATTTGTTGGATCCTTGATCAAGCTGAATAACTGGGAAGCTACACCTCTTCTAACTAGAAGGGAGTTTTAGTAGTTAGCTTTGATGTTTTATTTTAAAATCTGTTTTATTTTCCAAGCTATAATACAGATTCTATGATCCGTCCAATCGAACATGTCAAACCTTGTTATCTTTTGAAATATTAATGAAATGCAATTTCTATCTTCCTCCATTCCTAATAGTCTTATGTTATTTTGTTTTCTTTTCTTGTACAGTCCTTTTTATGCTGATTTCAATGATGTATCATGCATAAGGAATTCTCGGCCCAGTCTTGATAATCAAATAGTAATACAAGAAATTGAATACCATAATGAGGTAGAGTATGATGACGAGGAAGTTCTTGAAGAAATTAGTAAAGATCTGAACCAATATGAAGAAAAACCCAAATGAAACTTGAATGAGACAGAGTCCATTAATTTGCGGGATAAGGAAAACATTCGGGAAACAAAGATAAGTGTTCATTTGGAATCTTCACTCAGAGAGGACTTGATAAAATTGCTACATGAATACAAAGATATTTTTCATGGTCATATGACGACATGCCGTGGCTAAGTACCGATTTTGTGGTACATAAGTTGCCCACTTACTCGGAATGCCCACCCATCAAGCAGAAGTTGAGAAAATTCAAGACAGATATCAGTGTTAAAATAAAAGAGGAAGTCAACAAACAATTTGAGGCAAAGGTCATACGAGTCACCAAATATTCCACCTGGTTAGCTTATGTTGTACCTGTTCCGAAGAAAGACGGAAAAACCAGGGTGTGTGTTGATTATCGAGACCTCAACAAAGAAAGTCCGAAGGATCATTTTCCATTGTAAAACATCCACACATTAATTGCCGATTGTGCTAAACATGAGATTGGGTCTTTTGTGGATTGTTATGCGGGTTATCATCAGATCCTGATGGACGAAGATGATGCAGAAAAGACAATATTTATTACACCGTGGGGAACATATTGTAATAGGGTAATGCCATTCGGATTGAAAAATGCTAGAGCCACATATATGAGGGCAATGACCACCATGTTTCATGACATGATACATCGAGAAATTGAAGTTTATGTGGATGATGTCATTGTCAAGTCCAAGAAGTAATACGATCATGTTAGAGACCTGAGAAAGTTTTTTCAGAGGCTTCGAAGATACAATCTCAAGCTAAATCCAGCAAAATGTGCTTTTGGGGTACCATCAAGGAAATTATTGGGGTTTGTAGTAAGCCGGCGTGGTATTGAATTAGACCAGTCCAAGATCAAGGCTATTCAGGAGTTGCCTCCGCCAAAGAGCAAGAAAGGTGTGATGAGTTTTCTTGGTAGATTGAATTACATTAGCAGATTTATTGCGCAACTTACGTCAACTTGTGAGCCTATTTTCAAATTGCTAAAGAAAGATGCTGCAGTGAAATGGACTGATGAATGTCAAGATACATTTGATAAAATCAAGGAATATCTGGCCAATCCGCCTGTATTGGTTCCTCCAGAGCCAGGGAGGCCTTTGATCCTTTATTTGACAATATTGGATAATTCCTTCGGCTGTGTACTGGGGCAACATGATGAAACGGGAAAGAAGGAGCAAGCAATTTACTATCTTAGTAAGAAATTCACATCTTACAAGGTGAAGTATACTCAGTTGGAAAGAACGTGTTGTGTTTTGGCCTGGGTGGCACAGAAATTGAAGCACTACTTGTCGGCTTATACCACTTATCTCATATCCCGTTTGGACTCGTTGAAGTACATCTTTCAGAAGCCTATACCCACAGCGAGGCTCGCTAAATGTCAAATTCTGCTCACAAAATTTGATATTGTTTATATAACCCGCACTACTATGAAAGCGTAAGCAGTTACCGATCACGTAGCAGAAAATCCAGTCGACGACGAGTATGAGCCACTAAAAACAAATTTCCCTTATGAGGAAGCAATGAATATTGAAGAATTGGAACAAGACGAAAAGCCGGGTTGGAAATTATATTTTGATGGGGATGTTAATAACTGTCACACCTCCCTTTTTACTACCCCATTTTGGGAAAAGCATATAAATACGCTTATGGGGTATACCTCGATGTTCAAATACCCGGAGCGGATATAATAGCATAGAGGAAGGAGTTTTTCCAATTAAAGGACAATCGGTTCGGGATTTTTGTTTTAGTTGATCAGAGTCGCCACTTAGGAAGATAATGGTGTCCCAAGTCACCGGTTAATCCCGAATCCGAGGAATTTGACTCTTTCAAAAATGTCTGCGAAACAAAGATCTGGATAAGGAACTCTGTTAACCCGGGAGAAGGTGTTAGGCATTCCCGGGTTCCGTGGTTTTACACGGTCGCTCGATTGTCGTTCTTGACTCTTGTTTGACCCAATATAGATTTTAACAACATATAGTGCTTTTTACTTAAATATTTTACGGAATTTGCGACATCGTGAAAACACACCTCGAGCCACACCGCAACCAGTACGCCTGTGAGTTTCGGTATATTTCAGCTTTGTTGAGATTTTAGATTTGAGTCGCACCAAGTGCACACTCATTCAAAGGAAAGTACGTTAAATCGTGCCCTAAATAGTCTATCGGCTTTTAGTTGTTTTTGGGAAAGACTATGGAGTTAGCTAGTAGTCTTCCCAAGTCTAATTATGTTATATCATTACTAAGGGGGCCCCGTTGTTTAATGTCGAGTGAGGCTCGTCCCAATTATTATTAAGGTCCAATCCTATTCGTTCAACTATATTTGCTATACATTGTTTTTTCCTTAACCGCTTGCAATACTCAAATTCTAGGCCCGTAGATTTGTTGTTATTTGGGCCTAGATATTCATAACTTTGTTTAAACATATATCAAATCTGCCCAGGCCTTAGAGGCCTAAGCTGCTTTCAAGCTTACACTTGACAGCCTAGCTAATTTAATGCCACAGTTCAGGCCCGAGTTGCGTGTTGGGCCCAAACCAACTAAAAATAATAGGAATGAAAAACGAAAATTCATAGTAAAACAGATACACATGATTGAGAATAAAATTAGATACTTTTATTAATCAGGAAAAAGGAAATACACAAATTACTAACTCTAAATCAAATATTTATGTACATGAGAACTTAGTAGAATGTCGTCACTGCCAGTTTACAACCAAGAGTTTGCACTAGCGTTTAATTGTTTACTAGTCGAAAAAGAAAATCTAAGAGCACAGCTTAATTATCTATGAGCTTTGATCAAATAAGAATGATTTGGCTAACTACTTACAGTATCTAAAAGATGCTAAACAAGTTATTCACCGATGCTTAATTATATCAATGGTTTCATTATGGGCTAAACCTCATATCATCACAGATCCGTCCTACTTAAGCCGTTTTACTATCTATTTATTTCCCTTTGTTAAAACTTAATCACATCTGAGCCTTAGTTTACAAGTAGACTAATCACACGAACATGGTTCAAACAGTTTAAACAAACATTAATGGAACTTAAATACTTTAATCTAGCGGCTCAAAAACTTATCATGATTAAACTACTGATTTTGCTTCAGCTTAGCTCAATAGCAGATTATTAACTCAATTATTCATGAATCACTACCCGATCTAACATTTTTATTTCGTGTTTAGGCATTAGCTAAGTGACAGTGCTTTACGAAATTCTCTGTGAAGCAATAGTTATTAACGATTTAAAACTGTGGTTCGTTTACTTATATTTTAGGTTTTACCTATTTAAACTAGGTGTGATATGCTACTACGACTATATTACTACCATATCACTAACTATTACAAAGTTTTTATGTTTGTTTTCTGCTACTACGTTCTACAATACAATTAAAACCTCAAATCTAGACTAATACTGAAACTAGTAATAATATTGAACTATGCAGTATACAATAACACTAAAATCAAACTGAGGCTTCATTTTCATTCAACCAAATCAGCATTACAGCTTCTAATCGAACAGAGGAGTACCTGAATCAGAAAAAAAGATCAATGAGTTCTAAGGGGAAATAGAAGCAGGCATAGCAACAGATTCAATAGGTAGATGCAACAGTGTAGAATTGAGTTCCAAATGAGCAAAACAACACAGCAATCAGCAATAGAAAACCCAGCAGAAATAACGAACAGAAATTCCCACAAACAACAAACTTCAACAGTGATTTCACTCGAAATTAGAGAAAGCTATTTGCTATCTTAATGTATTTCACTCTGAATTTTCTATGTGAAAAACCAGCCTAAGAAGTTGCAGAAAGCCCCTAAGAATGAATTCCAGAAAATTGATTGAAGCCCCCCTATCAGCCATTTTTTGGAGATATATATAGGCATGGGCAAGGGCTGATGACTTGGGGAGAAAGAATGGGATTAAATCCCACTTCTCCCCTCTTAAAATTGCTAAACTTACACTTAGACCCCATTTTCAGTTATCAGAAACCCTTCCAGCATGTGCTGGAAGGTTCTAAAGATTCCTTTTAAGGGCTTTTACCAAAGTATCCCTAAGGGTTAGGGATTTTTACTGATTTCCCTTTTAGGGAGACCATTATACCCTTAAATCTATGCAAAATTGCAGAAATCAGGGGTACAAATGACTCCCTTAACCCTTTATGTTCTAAACAATTCACTATTTTACCTATTCAAGTTCCCTATATGCCCTTAAAGGCATAGCTGAATTACCCGACCTACCAAGGTCAGGTTTTCAGAATTTTTGCTCTTATTTAACTAAGGGTCAGTCTTTGTATTAGCATTTAAGGATTGGCCACTTTTAACTTAAGGACTTATTTCAATTTTAACCACTTTGTTTCATTTTCTTGCTAATTGCAGGAACAGCCTGCCTTATTACTAAATTTAACTATTTAAAACCTAGCCAATCTCAAGTTGAGACTTAGCTTGGGCAATTAAAGCCCAATTACTGAACATAGTTGGGCCCAAAGCCTTTGCAGACCTGGCCACTTTAATGTTCAGGGCTAAAAAAAAGCCCGGGCAAGTCTGCATTTGCAGACTTAGCCAGTTTTGCACAACCAGCCTCCTTTTAAGGTGGACTGGTGTGTTGGGACCTTATAGAGTTGATCAACCTTTGCAAAGTTGACCACTCTTAGGTAAATTATTGCCTAATAACCTATTTTGAGTTCATTTTCAGTCTTAACCTATTTCAAAACTAGCCAATTTATGGAACCTAACACTAGCAGCTATAACCAATCCCTTAAGGTTCAAACAGTTAATCAGACATTCACAAGAAACAAAAACTAGCATAACTTAATCATTCTCAACATGGATTGCATATATGAACACATATGATCAAATAAACATGCATTAATCAACTCAAACTCAGAGGAAACAATTGATATGGTTGAATTTTAGTCAATTAACTTATATCATCAGACTAAATGTGATACAATATGAATTCATGTCAAGTCAGACCTAATTACTACCAGTTCAAGTCATGTGACAGTTTGAAGAACCTCAAAAACCACCAAGGTTCATGACATAGGCACACAGAAGCATATGCTACCAAAAACAGTCAGTAATAAGTGAAACATGGCTCATTTAGACACAAGGACCACAGAATAACATATGCTAGCAAGGATTTATTTTCAAGTACTGACCCTAACTTTGATATATATGAGATGAAAATAAAGCAGAAAAAAGAGTCATGGGGAGTCAGTAAAGAAGAAAACCCAATATCTATCAGGCTAAGTAACAAAGAAGCAACATCAGATTATCTTAGCAGGTGGAGGGACAGAAGAGGTGGTATAAACCAATTATTAGAGAAAAGTCATGGTTTTAACCAGAAGATTTTAAGGGAATAGACAAGGATAAGGTAGAACAAACTTAATATAAGAGACCAACAACTAATCATATCCCTAAAACTAAGCATGAGAAGAAACAGGAGAGAAGAATCATTCAAACTACTAAAAGCTAGCAAAGAAGACTAGAGTCAAAACTTAAACATGCAAAGGAGATGTCGAAGACCAACAAGATTGAAAGGCCTAATACTAACAGAGGACAAAGACAAAGACAAAAGAACGATATCAGAACAGGAATCCAAACAGAGAAGCAAACACGCGAGATATATATAGCAAATGACTAAACAACTAAACGTGTGAAGAATCATAGTCATGCTTTTGAACCTCAGAGACCACCAACCAAGAAGATAAAGAAGAAGAGATATATCTTTTAAAGCTAAGTAAACTACACATAATCGAAACAAAATAGAAAGAAGTACAGAAATGAACAAGTTAAGAAAACAAGCAAACATAGAGAGAGGGGGACTTAGCTTGCAGGGCCGGTCCCCTGAGCTTCCCTTCTTCACTTTTTTTACTCCCTCTCAGACACTTTCAGACTCTTTTCCTTGTTGCTTTTACTTTATTCCCTTTTTTTCGTTTTTCTTTTCTGACTTTCTTTTTTAGACTTCAAGATGAAGCCTTTTAGGGTTTTTGTTTGAAGAGGGGTGCTTGGGAGGATAGAAAGACTGGATCTTGATTGAGGTTTAGTTTTGAGTCGCCGGAGTTAGGTTTTCGGCGACGCTTTTTGGGATATTCGAAGAGTTTGGGGCAGATTCGAGGGAAGCCAGTGGGGTAGGGTGATAGATCAGGCTATTGTGGTTCTTTTGGCGTTGGTTTGGGACGGTGGTCCATTATTTGTGGTCACCGGAGGTAGATTCCGATGACCGGACAATCAAGAACAGGGGAGGTTTTCTGGGGTTTTCGGAGTTCTGGGTGGTGTTGATGATTAAAAAGAGAAAAGAGGTGAAGGAGGTGGCCGGAGACCACCGTAGAGGGTGGTGGCCTCCATGGCCGGCGAGGGTTGCAGACGGGGTGAAGGAGAAGACGAGGGACAGATGAAGAAGAAGGTTGAGGCGGCTAGGGTTATGAAATTAGAGAAATGGCCGGGCCGTTCAGACACAAGCCTTATATAGCTGAGGCAACTGAGGTAATCCGGACCGTTGATCTGATGAAGATCAACGGTCACCAGACGCGTTACATAAACGACGTCGTTCGATTGCTAACGAGGCCAAAGGTCTCTTCCGTTAGATCATTTCAAACGGATGGCTCAAATCAACTCTCTCTTATTATAATTAACTAATTAACTCCGCTATTTATCTCAACTGTTGGATGATGCAAATGAACGACTGAGATTCTGTGACGACCCAAAGGGTCATCACTTGTTTTATTAATCATTTCGAGCTTCTGAGGTCTTGAAAACCTCATTTATAGTTGCCTCGATTTGCGTGCACAGTTCGGGCACAAAGCTGGAAAATTTTTATGTTGAAATATGTGAAATATGTGAAAAAGAACTGAAGAATTTTGATATTAATATTGATATGGTTGACTTTGGTCAAACGTTTTGGTAAACAAACCCGGAACCGTGATTTGACGGTCTCAGAAAATCCGTAGAAAAATATGGAACTTGGGCGTATGCCCGGAATTGAAATCCGAGGTCTAGAACCCCGGTAAAAGAAATTTTCTGTTAAATTATTTTCTAAAAATGTTTAAGGAAAATGAAACTGAATTTTGATGAAAAAGTACTGGTATCGGGCACGTAGTTTGGTTCCGACGCCCGGTACAGGTCATATATGTTGGTTAAGCGCTTCCTGTAAAGTTTGGTTGAAAACAGACGTCGTTTGACGTGTTTCGACCTTAAAATGGAAATTTTTGAAATTATGAAATTTGAAAGAATTATTGAGTTTTAAGGCTCAATTCATTGATTTTGATGTTATTTTGGCGATTTGATCGCCCGAGCAAGTTCGTATGATATTATTGAGTTAGTGTGCATATTTGGTTTGGAGCCTCGATGGCTCGGGTGAGTTTCAGATAGGCATCGGGGTGGTTTTGGACTTAAGAAAAACTGCAGAAAATCTGCAGCAGGCAATCCTTCAACGCGTTCGCGTCCAGGTGGTCGCGTTTGAGATGGCCAACTTCTTTTCTTCAACGCGTTCGCGTCCTGCTGGTTGCGTTCGCGATACCTAGCTGTTTCCCTTCATCGCAATCGCGTACTACTTCACGCATTCGCGTAGTGTAAATTTGAGCCAGCCCTTTTTCTCTACGCGTTCGTGTGGATAAGCTCGCATTCGCATAGGCTAACCTGTAAGCCCCAGAATTTTCTTCTTCGCGTTCGCGACAAGCCCCACGCGAACGCGATGTGTAACACTTCTTCTTCATCGTGAACGCGACCGGGGTGTCACGAACGCGATGAACAAACTTATGCCTAGTGAATTTAAGCCAGAAAATAGAACAGAAACGGGATAAAAATCCCATTTCTGTTCAACTCTCTTCTCCACAGCTCCTTGGACGATTTTTGAGCGATTCTTCATCAAACTTCTTGGTTAAGTGATTCTTAACTCCTTTTCTTCATTTTCCATCAATATTATTTGAATTCCTAAGCCTAAATAGGTGTAAGTGGGTAGAAAAGTTGAGAATTTAGTATAGTAAGGGTTTTCAAAGAATTTGCGATCTAGACCTCGTTTTGGAGTCAAACTTAAGAACAAATTGTATATTTGAACTCACAGAGGATTGGGTGAACTTATTATGGTTCGATACTTGAGTTTCGATTATGTGGGCTCGGGGTCGATTTTTACTATTCCGGGCAGAATGTTGTAAAAATCATATTTAGCAATATGAACTAGTTTGTTAAGTAGAATTGATGATATTAAATCAATTGTGTATAGATACGATTGGATTGGAGCCAAATTCAAAAGCAAAAGGCATTGCTACGGATTGAATCGTTCGTAAACTTTCGAGGTAAGTGTTTGTTCTATACTAGTTTCAAGGAATAAGAATTTAGTTGTGTATTAATTGTTGATTAAGCATTATTGGTGCCACACCGGTAACGGAGATAAATTGTTGAATTATTATCAATTATTGGTTAAATACCGGTAATATATATATTTATGAATTGGGATCGAGTGGCGCGCCGACCACTTATATAATAAGAAATGGGATCGTGTGGCGCGCCGACCACAAAGTGATTTAAAATCTTGGCATTGGCCATAGTTGCCGGTAGCCTATTGATATATTTGGGAGCGGGTGGTACGCCTACCACAAGGTATAATTATTGATACAAATGGGATCGGGTGGTACGCCTACCACAAGATATAATTTATTGATACAATTGGGAGCGGGTGGTATGCCTACCACAAGATATAACTTAATGTTACAGTTGGGAGCGGGTGGTACGCCTACCACGAGATATGAAAAGAAAAAGGAATTGAGATATGAAAGTAAGATTTAATTTTGTTGACTAGATTACTCTGGATATTATGAGTTATTGACTGTTATTTCAGAGTAGAGTATTTTCTTATAAATATATATATATATATATATATATATATATATATATATATATATATATATATATATATATATATATATATATATATATATATATATATATATATATATATATATATATATATATATATATATATATATATATATACAACTGTACAGGTTTATGTGGGTGACTGGCCTTAGTCTTCTCACTATTTCGCTGGGATTGGCCAAGCACTTACCAGCACATGAGGTCGATTGTGCTGATACTACACTCTGCGCTCTTTTTGCGCAGATATAGGTTATGGACAGCAGCAGCGGCAGTAGCGATTTGTGGATTTTCCGACTACTGAGACTACGAGGTAGCCTTGCCGGCGTCCGCAGGACCCGTTGTCTCTTCTATCTATGCTTTTGATTCTGTTATCTCATGTAATCGAGATAAACAGCTTATATTTTCTTTCAGACAATTGTGTGTATTATTCTTAGAAGTTCGTGAGTATTGTGACACCAGTCTTGGGTAGTGTATCATGTTGGGTTTCTTTATCATATTTGATAAGATTGACTAAGTCTTCCGCTAAGTTTAATTATTCCGCTGTAATTTATATGTTTTAAAATTTTAAAGTCTTAATAAGAGTTTGGTAACTAATGGAAATGTAAGTAATATTTGGCTTGCCTGGCTTCCACTAGTAGGCGCCATCATGACTCCCGATGGTGGAAAATCCGGGTCGTGACAAGTTGGTATCAGAGCACTAGGTTGCATAGGTCTCACAACTTATGAAAAACCTTAGTAGAGTCTGAATGATCGGTACGGAGACGTCTGTATTTATCCTCCAGAGGCTACAGAGTTAGGAAAATTTTCCCTTTATTCTTTCCAGTCGTGCGACTTGATCTTTCAAATGTTAATTGAATTTCTACTATGTTCTTCCGCAGATGGTAAGAACACGTGCATCCTCATCTACCGACCAGCAGCCCGAGGTCCCAGCAGCGGCAGCTCCCGCTAGGGGCAGAGGCCGAGGTCGAGGTCGTCCTAGAGGCCAAGGTAGGGGCAGAGCTCAGCCCCGAGCAGCAGCACAAGTGGCAGAACCTCAGGCTCACATCGAGGAGGAGGTTCCAGTCCCAGCAGCTCCAGTAGGCCCAGCTCAGGTCCCAGGAGGAGTTACGTTTTCACCGGATCTTTAGGATGCTTTGGTCCGGATAGCAGGTTTTATGGACAATATCACCAGAGCAGGTTTATTACCAGTAGCACCAGCCACTTCTCAGGCTGGAGGAGGTAATCAGACTCCTGCTACGCGCACTCCGGAGCCAGTAATTCCCCGGGCTCAGGTTCCTGTGATTCAGCCAGTTGAGGCAGCTCAGCCTGTTATTGTGACTCCATCTAATGATGGTGCAGCTATGTCCGCTGACGCGTTATGGAGATTGGACAGGTTTACCAAGCTGTTCACTACCATATTCAGTGGCACCTCTTCAGAGGATCCACAGGATTTCCTATATAGCTGCCACGAGGTTCTCCGTACTATGGGCATTGTGGAAACTAATGGTGTGGACTTTGCTACTTTTCGATTATCTGGTTCTGTCAAGACTTGGTGGAGGGATTATTGTCTATCCAGGCCAGCAGGATCATCATCTTTAACTTGGGGGCAATTTGCAGATCTGTTCTTGGAAAAGTTCCTTCCAACAACTCAGTGGGAGGCTCTGCGCATGCAATTTGAGCGTCTTCATCAGGGTTCTATGTCTGTCACACAGTATGAGACTAGGTTTGTGGACCTGGCCCGTCATGCTATTATCATAGTTCCCACAGATCGGGAAAGGGTGAGAAGGTTTATTGATGGCTTGAATCAGCCGATTCGACTACAGATGGCTTTGGGGGCAGGAACTGAATTCACTTTTCAATAGGCGGCTAATGCAACCCGCCGAATCGAGATGGCTCTATCACAGGGAGCAAGACATGGATCAAATAAGAGATTTCGTAATTCAGGTAGATTCAGTGGTACCTCGTCTGGAGGTAGAGATTCCCATGACAGAGGCGATCCTCCTAGGCCTTATCAGTGCACCACCACTTCGTTATTTTCAGCAGCCGAGGGCTTGTTTTACGTGCGGTGATCTTGGGCACATTGCAAAGTATTGCCCTCGAGCTTCTGACAGATCTCAGCCGTAGGGTCCTCGTGCCAAAATCCAGGCCCTAGTTCCCCCACAGCCTACCCAGCCAGCTAGAGGCGGAGGTAGAGGATATAGAGGTGGAGGTAGAGGTCTTAGAGGTGGATCTCAGACCGATAGAGGTAGAGACCAGCCAGTAGCTGATCGTCCTAGAGATGCTGCTCAGGGTGGTGGGGCACAACCCTAATGTTATGCACTTCCTGCCAGACCAGAGGCTGAGTCTTCCGATGCCGTCATTACAGGTATTATTTTGGTTTGTGACAGAAAGGCATCAACATTATTTGACCCTGGGTCTACATATTCGTACGTGTCTTCCTATTTTGCACCGTACTTGAATCAACCTAGTGATCCACTGAGTGTTCCTGTTCATGTGTCTACACCCGTAGGTGATTCTATTGTGGTTGATCGAGTTCATCGGTCATGTATTATAGTAATTGAGGGTCTCGAGACCCGTGCTGATTTATTGCTCCTAAATATGGTGGATTTTGATATTATATTAGGCATGGACTGGCTATCTCCATATCATGCTATTTTAGATTGCCATGCCAAGACTGTGACTTTAGCTCTGCCGAATTTGCCTCGTATAGAGTGGAAAGTAATTTTAGGTCATACTAGTCGCAATGTTATTTCTTATGTTAAGGCTCAGCGTATGGTTGGGAAGGGATGCTTGGCTTATTTAGCCTATGTCCGTGATTCCAGTGCTGAGGTTCCTTCTATTGACTCTGTGCATGTGGTTCGCGAATTTCCTGAAGTATTTCCTTCAGACTTGCCAGGTATGCCGCCCGATAGGGACATTGACTTTTGCATTGACTTGGCTCCAGGCACTCAGCCCATTTCCATTCCCTCATATCGTATGGCTCCGCCATAGTTAAAAGAATTGAAGGAGCAGTTGCAGGATTTACTTGAAAAGGGTTTCATTAGACCCAGTGTTTCGCCGTGGGGTGCACCAGTATTATTTGTAAAGAAGAAAGACGGTTAGATGAGAATGTGCATTGATTATCGGCAGTTGAACAAGGTGACTATCAAAAATAAATATCCACTTCCGCGAATTGATGATTTATTTGACCAGCTTCAGGGTGCCAAGGTATTTTCAAAGATAGATTTGAGATCTGGCTATCATCAGCTGAAGATTAGGGCATCTGATGTCCCTAAGACAGTGTTCCGCACTCGGTATGGACATTATGAATTTCTCGTCATGTCTTTTGGGTTGACAAATGCTCCAGCAGCTTTTATGGAATTAATGAATCGGGTGTTCCGGCCTTATTTAGACTTGTTTGTAATAGTCTTCATTGATGACATATTAATATATTCTCGCAGTTAGGAGGAGCATGCGCAACATCTCAGAGTGGCCTTGCAGACTCTGAGAGATAGCCAACTATATGCAAAATTTTCAAAGTGCAAATTTTGGCTAAGTTCAGTTGCATTCCTCGGTCAAATTGTGACGGCGGCAGGTATTCAGGTTGATCCGAAGAAGATTGAGGCAGTCAAGAACTAGCCTAGACCGACATCAGCCACAGATATTCGGAGTTTCTTGGGATTAGCGGGTTATTATCGTCGATTCGTAGAGGGATTTTCGTCTATTGCAACCCCACTGACCAGATTGACCCAAAAAGGTGTTCAATTTGAATGGTCCGATGAATGTGAGGCGAGCTTTCAAAAGCTCAAGACAGCCTTGACCACAGCACCGGTATTGGCTTTACCCACAGGTACGGGACCTTATACTGTTTATTGTGATGCTTCCCGTATTGGGCTTGGTGCAGTGTTAATGCAGGATGGCAAGGTTATTGCCTATGCTTCGAGGCAGTTGAAGATTCATGAGAAGAACTATCCAATGCATGATCTAGAATTGGCGGCGATTATTCACGCATTGAAGATCTGGAGGCATTATTTGTATGGTGTAGCATGTGAAGTATACACCGATCATAAGTGTCTTCAGTATTTGTTTAAGCAGAAAGAGTAGAATTTGAGGCAGAGAAGATGGCTAGAATTGCTAAAAGATTATGATGTCACCATTTTATGTCATCCGGGAAAAGCAAACGTGGTGGCCGACGCGTTGAGTAGGAAGTCAGCCAGTATGGGAAGTCTTGCTTATATTCCAGTCAATCAGAGATCACTTGCTTTAGATGTTCAGTCCTTGGCCAACCGATTTGTGAGGTTGGATATTTCTGAGCCTAGTCGAGTACTAGCTTGCACGTTCGCTCACTCTTCATTATTGGAGCTTATCCGCGATCAACAATATAATGATTCTTATTTATGTGGCCTTAGAGATACGGTTCAGCGAGGAGGTGCTAAATAGGTCACCTTATATGCTGATGGGATCCTGAGGATGCAAGGGCACATTTGTCTGCCAAATGTTGATGGGCTTAGAGAATTGATTCTAGAAGAAGCTCACAGTTCGCGGTATTCTATTCATCCAGGCTGTAACGACCCGGCCTGTCGTTACGGGAATTACCACCCCGTTACCTTGAAATCACATATCTTATGCTTTTATAACAGTATTAGAATATATCGGGCGAGTTAGGAGTGATTTGGATTGAAAATGAAACAAATAGCATGTTTGAAGAAAAAAAACTTGAATATGGAAAGTCAACCAAGAGTTGACTATTGAGTTAGAGTGCTCAGAACCGGATTCTGATAATTCGACTAGTTCCGGGGGATCATTTATGACTTAGGAGAACAATCGGAATTGAATTCGGAGGTCCGGTGTAGAAATAGGCTTGAATTGGCTAAGGTTGAATTTTGGTGAAATCCGAACGGTATGTGAGATTTTGATCCGGGGGTCAGAATGGAATTCCGATAGTTGCAGTAGCTCCATTAGGTGATTTTGGATGTGCTTGCAAAATTTCAGGTCATTCGGACGTCGTTTAGTCGGGTTTTTGATTGATTGTGCAATTCAGGAATGTTTTAAGGAATTTAGGCTTGAATCCGTGTGTAATTGGTGATTTTGATGTTTAGGATGGTGTTTTTATGATTGGAACAAGTTCGTTTCGTGTTTTGGAGTATGTTGGTGGTTTCCGTTGGGGTCCCGGGGGCCTCGGGGTGAATCCGGACCATCATCCGGCATTTGGAAGCATGAAATGGTTTGCTGAAATCTGCAGATCACTGGGCATAAAATAAGCCTTCGCGTTCATGAAGGAAGGTTCCGCGTTCGCGAAGGCCAGGTTCAGTAAGGCATCGCGTTCGCGAGGGCAATGCCACGTTCACGAAGGTTGAGGCCAGTTGGCCATCGCGTCCGCGATGGGTGGGTCGCGTTCGCGTAAGAGGAAAAGGTAAGGCATCGCGGACGCGTGACTTCACGTCGCGTTCGCGTAGAGTAAAAGTCAGGAGGCTGAGGAGTTGATCTTCGCGGACGCGTGAGAGAGTGTCGCGTTCGCGATGAAGAAGGGGAAAAGGCATCGCGTTCGCGTGAGAGGCGTCGCGAACGCGATGAAGAAAAGAGGCTAGCAGTGAAGTTAAGTTCAGAACAGAACCAGTCGCGGGTTCTTATACCCAAAACGCCATTTTTGAGTTCTAGAGAGAGAAACTCACGGGAATTGCTGGTAATTCATTGGGGATTCGTTGGAGGTAAGTTTTGTGGCTTAATTACATCATTTTAACATGAAATCATGGGTTAAATTTCTGTAAATGGAAGATTAAAGGTGGGTTTGAGCCCTAGGCCTAAATTTAAGAAAAACACCGATTTGAGTGGGCAAATGGAGTCCGATTTTGGTAAATTTTGTATGCCTAGACTCGTATCGAGATGAGGATTTCGAATATGTGATTTTTGTAATTTTTCGACAAGTGTACCAAAAGTCGGGTTTTGACAACTTGTGGGTTTTGATATAATTCGGGTTATTTCGAATGAATTTCGTGAAATTAGCATATATTGATGCATTCTCTATGATTTTGAGC
Organism: Nicotiana noctiflora; assembly: GCA_032618575.1. Classification (NCBI taxonomy): domain Eukaryota; kingdom Viridiplantae; phylum Streptophyta; class Magnoliopsida; order Solanales; family Solanaceae; genus Nicotiana; species Nicotiana noctiflora. Next base: position 183,618 of record JASVEL010013229.1, on the reverse strand, counting down.
AGATTTGGCACCCGAGGAGATTGATTTGCGAGGCAAGCGCAAGGCGGATTGAAGCTTCTACCGGTTCGAGGTGAGTGGTGATAGTAAATAATGTACTGAGGGTTTGAAACCCCGTACTAGCACTTCACAGTGCTATGTTGAGATGAGACCCACGTCTTGAGACGAGTGTGGTGACGTTGTGATTGGGGGTTCGGACTTATTCCTTCCCGGCTAATAGAATACTGTGTTGTAAGACTGTTACTGATATTATAACTGTACAATAGGGCTAAAAGCCATGTTTGGGGCCTTGTGCCAATCTGTAGAGCATTAGGGAACCTATAGAGCTAGGTGACCCTTATATCATGTTGGAAACATACACTCAGCCGTAGCTCTAGCTTTATAGCATAATATGAGCCCGTACTAGATGTGTACATTGAGAGAGATTATCTAGGGTGGAATTCCATGTTCTAGCTGAGTGGGCCTGAAAGGCCAAGTCTATATTGACTGAGACAGGGTCTAGGACCCACTGTGATATACATTATATTGGGCCTGAGAGGCCAAGTACATACTGACTGGGATAGGATCGAGGACCCATTATGAGGTATTATATATATACCTATATTGGATCGGGCTGCACGCCGCAGCAGTATATATATTGGATCGGACTGCACGCAGTAATATACATGTAATATACATGTGGGACGGACTGCACGCCGCAGTATTATTGCGCTTGGGCTGTAGGAGCCCCTTCGGAGTCCGAGTCTGCACACATTCTCAGTGAGCACTGGTGTATATTATGGGATCGGGCTGCACGCCGCAGCAGTATAGAGATATATACATATATATATTGGATCGGACTGCACGCCGCAGTAATATTTGTGTGGATCGTGTTGCACGCCGCAGTGTTATAGTGCTTGGGCCTAGGGAGCCCCTCCGAAGTCTGTATACACCCCCAGTGAGCGTCGTCGACGTTAAATGGAGCGGGTTGCGCGCCGCAGCGGTATATGTATTGGAGCGGGCTGCACGCCGCAGCATTATACTTAATTATATCCTACTATCTACTTAAATATTTATACATTATAGACAGAGGTATGTGTCTTTATATGTTGAGATGGCCGTACACCGTAGGGGTACGAGTGAGGGTTGGATCAGAGTAAGAATCTTGTAGAGATAAATGTGGTTTGGAGATCAGAGTACTCATTATAGTGATGATTAACCTGTGAGGGTTGCCTTAGAACTGTTAAGTGATAGCACAGGAGTTCTTACCTTCAGTCATTACTTATTATTATTACTCACTGAGTTGAAATATACTCACCCCACTCCCCTGCACTTTTTGTGCAGATCCACAGGTGCCCGAGAGCAGTTGAGACATTGTAGCTGCTGATCCTTATATACTTTTGCGGAGATTACGAGGTAGCTGCCAGCGTCCGCAGAGCTTGTTTTCTCCTTCTTTATCATCTTGTTGATTTCCTATTAGCCTAGACTTGGTTGTATTAGGATGCTATTCTGTAGAGGCTCAGTCTCGTGACACCACGATATGTTTGGGATTGTACTTTGTGTGTTTTATCTCTCGCTTATCACCTGATATGATCTTTTTACTATTTAAGTTTAACTTGATTAATAAATGGCTGGTTTAAGGGATATTTTGGTCGAGCTTGCCTAGCATTGTGTTGGGCGCCATCACGACCAGGGTTTTGGTCGTGACAAGTTGGTATCAGAGCCTAGGTTAACATGTCTCGCGAGTCTTGAGCCGGTTGGTAGAGTCTCGTGGATCGGTGCGGGGACGCCTGTACTTATCCTCGGGAGGCTGCAAACCTTTTAGGAAAAGTTTCAATTCTTGGAATTCTTGTCGTGCGATTACTTTTGACTTGAACTGAACTTTGACATTCTATTCTCTCGCGGATGGCGAGAACTCGATCATCCGGACGTGGAGGACGACCACCACTACCACCTACTAGAGGTCGTGGACGCGGTCGTGGTCGTGGCGGAGTTAGGGCAGCTGAGGCAGCGCCAGCTGACCCACAGCCCCCAGTTGCAGAGGTGCCAGCAGCACCAGATCAGGCACCAGCTGTGCCCATTGCTATTCCGGGTCTACAGGAGACCCTGGCTCAGATACTAGCAGTCTGCACTGGCCTAGCACAGGCGGTTTCAGTTATTACTGCAGCAGCTGCATCGGGGATCGGGGGTGGTCATCAGACCCCCGCAGTACGCACTCCAGAGCGAGCAGTGCAGGGCTTACAGACACCAGAGGCTCTTCCAGTTCCGCATGTGGTTCCGGTTTAGCCAGCAGATCAGATTCAGGGGGACAGGGTCCCAGCTATGACAGACGATGAGTAGCGTCGTCTCGAGAGGTTCACCAGGTTATCTCCTCCAGTGTTCACTGGTGCTCCGGGCGAGGACGCCCAAGTTTTCTGGATAAGTGTCGTCGAATGCTTCGTACTGCAGGGATATTAGAGTCCAGTGGGGTATCTTTCACTACCTTTCAGTTTCAGGGACCAGCCTTCGCTTGGTGGGAGGCTTATGAGCGCCGCAGGCCGGCAGGGGCAGCACCACTATCATGGCCGGAGTTCTCCACTATGTTTTTGGAGAAATGGGTGCCTTGATCTCAGAGAGAGGAGATGCGTAGGCAGTTTGAGGGTCTCCGTCAGGGGGACATGTCAGTGTCAGAGTATGAGATCAGGTTTACAGAGTTGTCCGGATATGCACCGTGGTTGGTTCATTCCGACAGAGAGAGGATTGGGCGCTTTGTGGATGGCCTCATTTATCCCATTCATATTCGATGACTCGGGAGAGGGTTTTGAGTCGTACATTTGAGGATGTCGTGGATATTGCTCACGACATAGAGACAGATCGTCGTAGAGAGCGGGATGAGAGAGTGGCTAAGAGGCCTCGAGGAGTAGCTAGTTCCAGTGGCACTCGGACCGGAGGCCAGGGTCGGCAGAGCCGAGGTCGCTCTTTCGGGTCTTTGCAGTCGGGTCGCTCGGATCGTCGCGGATGGTCTCCTAGACGGGGTTATCGGGGTTCGCACCGCAGCCGGCCGATCTCTCAGTGCCATGCCAGCTCGGAGTTCTTCACAGGCCCCATCCGCTCGGGGTTCATCTCGGCCTAGTTCATCGGCTGGCCACTCCAGCGCCAGAGGTCCTTATCAGTCTCAGCCCCCAGGACCGGGGAGTTGCTACGAGTGCGGAGAGTTTGGGCACCACCGTAGGGAGTGTCCCCGTCTTGTTTCCGGATCTTATCAGCAGAGGGGGCAGCCCTCGTCATCTGGTCCTTCTACTTCAGCACCCGCCTCGCCAGCTAGGGGTGAGGGTCAGACAGCTAGGGGTCGCTCTCGAGGGGAGGCCGATCAGGCGGACAGGCTAGATGCTATGCTTTTCAGGGCCGATCTGAGGCTGTTACTTCTGATGCTGTCATTACAGGTATTATTTCAATCTGCCACGGAGATGCCTCGGTATTGTTTGATCCCGGTTCTACTTATTCTTATGTGTCTACATATTTTGCTCCTCATTTGGGCACGACCCGAGGGAGTCTTGAGCTGCCAGTGCATGTATCTACCCCGGTAGGGGATACTATTGTTGTGGACCACGTATACCGGTCCTGTTTGGTCACTATTGGAGGTCCGGAGACCCGAGTAGACCTGTTTCTTCTCAGCATGATTGATTTTGATGTTATACTGGGCATGGACTAGCTATCTCCATGTCATGCTATTCTGGACTATCATGCCAAGACAGTCACTTTGGCTCTGCCGGGCATTCAGAGGATCGAGTGGCGAGGCACGACTGAGTATGTACCTAGCAGGCTAATATCTTTCCTCAAGGCCCAACGAATGGTTGGGAAGGGATGTCTCTCTTATTTAGCATTTGTGCGGGAGGTCGAGGCCCAGACTCCCAGTATTGATTTTGTTCCCATTGTGCGAGACTTTCCTGATGTGTTTCCCTCAGACCTGCCGGGCATGCCGCCGGACAGGGATATTGATTTTGGTATCGATTTGGTGCCAGGCACTCAGCCTATTTCTATTCCTCCGTATCGTATGGCACCAGCTGAGTTGAAGGAATTGAAGGAGCAGGCTCCAGGAACTCCTAGATAAGGGGTTCATTCGGCCGAGTGTGTCGCCGTGGGGTGCACCGGTCCTGTTTGTTAAGAAGAAGGACGGATCCATGAGGATGTGTATTGACTACGGGCAGCTAAACAAAGTAACAGTAAAGAATAAGTATCCTCTGCCTCGTATTGATGATTTATTTCATCAGCTCCAGGGAGCTAGGGTGTTCTCGAAGATTGATCTTCGTTCAGGCTACCATCAGCTGAAGATTAGAGAGTCTGACATTATGAAGACCGCATTCCGGACCCGATATGGTCATTATGAGTTCCTTGTGATGTCGTTTGGGCTGACCAACGCCCCAGCAGCATTTATGCATCTGATGAACAGTGTGTTCGGGCCTTATTTGGATTCATTTGTGATTGTGTTCATTGATGACATTCTAGTCTACTCCCGTAGTCAGGAGGAGCATGCTCAGCATTTGAGTATTGTGTTGCACAGATTGAGGGAGGAGAAGCTATATGCTAAGTTCTCCAAATGTGAGTTCTGGCTTGAGTCCGTGGCATTCTTGGGGCACGTGGTGTCCTGTGATGGTATTCAGGTAGACCCGAGGAAGGTCGAGGCAGTACAGAGTTGGCCCAGATCGACCTCAGTTACTGAGATCCGTAGCTTTCTGGGATTGGCAGGGTATTATCGCCGATTCGTTCAGGGGTTCTCTTCTATTGCTTCACCCTTGACTAGATTGACTCGGAAGGGTGTTCCTTTCTTATGGTCCGAGGAGTGCGAGGAGAGCTTTCAGAAGCTCAAGACAGCACTGACCACAGCACCAGTCTTGATTCTACCGACAGCTTCAGATTCTTATACTGTATATTGTGATGCCTCAGGAGTTGGCATTGGTTGTGTGTTGATGCAGGAGGGTAAGGTCATTGCTTATGCTTCTCGTCAGTAGAAGCCCCACGAGAAGAACTACCATGTTCATGATTTGGAGCTAGCATCCATAGTTCATGCCTTGAAGATTTGGAGGCATTACCTGTATGGTGTCTCCTGTGAAGTGTTCACGGATCATCGCAGCCTTCAGCACTTAATCAGACAAAAGGACCTTAATTTGAGACAGCGGAGGTGGTTGGAGTTGCTTAAGGATTATGACATCACGATTTTGTATCATCCGGGGAAGGCCAATGTGGTGGCCGATGCCTTGAGTCGGAAGGCGGTTAGCATGGGTAGCTTAGCTTTCATCCCAGTTGGGGAGAGGCCATTTGCTTGTGATGTTCAGGCCCTAGCCAATCGGCTAGTGAGATTAGATATTTCGGAGCCGAGTCGGGTGTTGGCTTGTGTTGTTTCTCGATCTTCCTTATATGATCGCATCAGGGAGCGACAGTATGATGACCCACATTTACTTGTCCTTAAGGACAGAGTGCAGCATAATGATGTTAGAGATGTGACTATCGACAGTGATGGTGTTCTGAGGATGGAGGGCCGTATATGCGTGCCCAATGTTGATGGTTTGCGGGAGTTGATACTTGAGGAGGCACACAGTTCGCGGTACTTTATTCACCCAGGTGCCGCAAAGATGTACCAAGACTTGAGACAACACTACTGGTGGAGGAGAATGAAGATGGATATTGTTAGGCATGTAGCTAAGTGCCTCAATTGCCAGCAGGTCAACTATGAGCATCAGAGACCGGGCGGTGTTCTTCGGCGTATGGTTATTCCCGAGTGGAAATGGGAGAGGATCACCATGGATTTTGTTACTGGGCTTCCTCGGACAGCGAGGAAGTTTGATTCTGTATGGGTGATTGTTGATCGGCTGACTAAGTCCGCACATTTCATCCCGGTTAGTACTACTTACTCATCGGAGCGGTTGGCATCGATCTTTATTCGGGAGATTGTCAGGTTGCATGGGGTCCCAGTGTCTATTATATCTGACAGAGGCACTCAGTTCACTTCTCAATTTTGGAGAGCATTTCAGCGAGAGATAGGTACGAGGGTTGAGTTGAGTACAGCATTTCACCCCCAGACAGACGGGCAGTCTGAGCGCACTATTCAGATCCTGGAGGATATGTTGCGAGCATGTGTGATTGACTTTGGTGGTTCGTGGGATGAGTTCTTACCACTTGCCGAGTTTGCCTACAACAACAGTTACCAGTCGAGTATTCAGATGGACCATACGAGGCATTGTATGGCAGATGGTGTAGATCCCCCGTGGGATGGTTTGAGCCTGGTGAGGATAGATTGATAGAGACTGAGTTAGTTCAGAATGCTCTGGATAGAGCAAAGTTGATTCAGGAGTGGCTTCGTACAGCACAGTCTCGCCAGAAGAGTTATGCGGACCGTAGAGTTCGAGAGTTGTCTTTCATGGTTGGTGACCGAGTATTGTTGAAGGTTTCACCTATGAAGGGTGTCATGAGGTTCGGGAAGAAAGGGAAGTTGAGTCCCAGGTACATTGGTCCTTTTGAGATACTCAGGAGAGTTGGAGAGGTGGCATATGAGTTGGCCTTGCCGCCCAGCTTATCCAGCGTTCATCCAGTATTCCATGTGTCTATGCTCCGGAAGTACATTGGAGATCCGTCCCATGTATTAGACTTCAGTACCATTCAGCTTGATGGTGATCTATCCTATGATGTGGAGCCTATTGCTATTTTGGGTCGCCAAGTAAGGAAGTTGAGGTCAAAGGAGATTGCATCAGTTAAGGTTCAGTGGAGAGGTCGACCCGTGGAGGAGGCTACTTGGGAGGTCGAGCAAGAGATGCGGAGCAGATACCCTCAGCTATTTGAGATCAGGTATGTTTCTTGACCCGCTCGAGGACGAGCGTTTGTTTAAGTTGGGGAGAATGTAACGACCCGGCCTGTCGTTACGGGAGTTACCACCCCGTTACCTTGCAATCACATATCTTATGCTTTTATAACAGTATTAGAATATATCGGGTGAGTTAGGAGTGATTTGGATTGAAAATGAAACAAATAGCATGTTTGAAGAAAAAAAACTTGAATATGGAAAGTCAACCAAGAGTTGACTATTGAGTTAGATTGCTCGGAACCGGATTCTGATAATTCGACTAGTTCCGGGGGATCATTTATGACTTAGGAGAACAATCGGAATTGAATTCGGAGGTCCGGTGTAGAAATAGGCTTGAATTGGCTAAGGTTGAATTTTGGTGAAATCCGAACGGTAGGTGAGATTTTGATCCGGGGGTCGGAATGGAATTCCGACAGTTGCAGTAGCTCCATTAGGTGATTTTGGATGTGCCTGCAAAATTTCAGGTCATTCGGACGTCGTTTAGTCGGGTTTTTGATTGATTGTGTAATTCGGAATGTTTTAAGGAATTTAGGCTTGAATCCGTGTGTAATTGGTGATTTTGATGTTTAGGATGGTGTTTTTATGATTGGAACAAGTTCATATCGTGTTTTGGAGAATGTTGGTGGTTTCCGTTGGGGTGCCGGGGGCCTCGGGGTGAATCCGGACCATCATCTGGCATTTGGAAGCATGAAATGGTCTGCTGAAATCTGCAGATCACTGGGCATAAAATAAGCCTTCGCGTTCGCGAAGGAAGGTTCCGCGTTCGCGAAGGCCAGGTTCGGTAAGGCATCGCGTTCGCGAGGTTAATGCCGCGTTCGCAAAGGTTGAGGCTAGTTGGCCATCGCGTTCGCGATGGGTTGGGTCGCGTTCGCGTAAGAGGAAAAGGTAAGGCATCGCGGACGCGTGACTTCACGCCGCGTTCGCGTAGAGTAAAAGTCAGGAGGCCGAGGAGTTGATCTTCGCGGACGCGTGAGAGAGTGTCGCGTTCGCGATGAAGAAGGGGAAAAAGGCATCGCGTTCGCATGAGAGGCGTCGCGAACGCGATGAAGAAAAGAGGCTGGCAGTGAAGTTAAGTTCAGAACAGAACCAGTCACGGGTTTAATACCCAAAAACGCCATTTTTGGGTTCTAGAGAGAGAAACTCACGAGAATTGCTGGTAATTCATTGGGGATTCGTTGGAGGTAAGTTTTGTGGCTTAATTACATCATTTTAACATGAAATCATGGGTTAAATTTCTGTAAATGGAAGATTAAAAGTGGGTTTGAGCCCTAGGCCTAAATTTAAGAAAAACGCTGATTTGAGTGGGCAAATGGAGTCCGATTTTGGTAAATTTTGTATGCCTAGACTCGTATCGAGATGAGGATTCCGAATATGTGATTTTTGTAATTTTTCGACAAGTGTACCAAAAGTCGAGTTTTGACAACTTGTGGGTTTTGATATAATTTGGGTTATTTCGAATGAATTTCGTGAAATTAGCATATATTGATGCATTCTCTATGATTTTGAGCAGATTTGGCACCCGAGGAGATTGATTTGCGAGGCAAGCGCAAGGCGGATTGAAGCTTCTACCGGTTCGAGGTGAGTGGTGATAGTAAATAATGTACTGAGGGTTTGAAACCCCGTACTAGCACTTCACAGTGCTATGTTGAGATGAGACCCACGTCTTGAGACGAGTGTGGTGACGTTGTGATTGGGGGTTCGGACTTAGTCCTTCCCGGCTAATAGAATACTGTGTTGTAAGACTGTTACTGATATTATAACTGTACAATAGGGCTAAAAGCCATGTTTGGGGCCTTGTGCCGATCTGTAGAGCATTAGGGAACCTATAGAGCTAGGTGACCCTTATATCATGTTGGAAACATACACTCAGCCGTAGCTCTAGCTGTATAGCATAATATGAGCCCGTACTAGATGTGTACATTGAGAGAGATTATCTAGGGTGGAATTCCATATTCTAGCTGAGTGGGCCTGAAAGGCCAAGTCTATATTGACTGAGACAGGGTCTAGGACCCACTGTGATATACATTATATTGGGCCTGAGAGGCCAAGTACATACTGACTGGGATAGGGTCGAGGACCCATTATGAGGTATTATATATATACCTATATTGGATCGGGTTGCACGCCGCAGCAGTATATATATTGGATCGGACTGCACGCCGCAATAATATACATGTAATATACATGTAATATACATGTGGGACGGACTGCACGCCGCAGTATTATTGCGCTTGGGCTGTAGGAGCCCCTTCGGAGTCTGAGTCTGCACACATTCTCAGTTAGCACTGGTGTATATTATGGGATCGGGCTGCACGCCGCAGCAGTATAGAGATATATATGTATATATATATTGGATCGGACCGCACGCCGCAGTAATATTTGTGTGGATCGTGCTGCACGCCGCAGTATTATAGTGCTTGGGCCTAGGGAGCCCCTCCGAAGTCCGTATACACCCCCAGTGAGCGCCGTCGACGTTAAATGGAGCGGGCTGCGCGCCGCAGCGGTATATGTATTGGAGCGGGCTGCACGCCGCAGCATTATACTTAATTATATCCTACTATCTACTTAAATATTTATACATTATAGACAGAGGTATGCATTATACTTAATTATATCCTACTATCTACTTAAATATTTATACATTATAGACAGAGGTATGTGTCTTTATAGTTGAGATGGCCGTACACCGTAGAGGTACGAGTGAGGGTTGGATCAGAGTAAGAATCTTGTAGAGATAAATGTGGTTTGGAGATCAGAGTACTCATTATAGTGATGATTAACCTGTGAGGGTTGCCTTAGAACTGTTAAGTGATAGCACAAGAGTTCTTACCTTCAGTCATTATTTATTATTATTACTCACTGAGTTGAAATATACTCACCCCACTCCCCTGCACTTTTTGTGCAGATCCACAGGTGCCTGAGAGCAGTTGAGACATTGTAGCTGCTGATCCTTATCTACTTTGTGGAGATTACGAGGTAGCTGCCAGCGTCCGCAGAGCTTGTTTTCTCCTTCTTTATCATCTTGTTGATTTCCTATTTGCCTAGACTTGGTTGTATTAGGATGCTATTCAGTAGAGGCTCAGTCTCGTGACACCACGATATGTTTGGGACCGTACTTTGTGTGTTTTATCTCTCGCTTATCACCTGATATGATCTTTTTACTGTTTAAGTTTAACTTGATTAATAAATGGCTGGTTTAAGGGATATTTTAGTCGGGCTTGCCTAGCATTGTGTTGGGCGCCATCACGACCAGGGTTTGGGTCGTGACACAGGCGCAGCGAAAATGTATCAAGATTTGCGTCAACATTATTGGTGGCGCAGAATGAAAAAGGATATTGTGGCATATGTGGCACGATGTCTTAATTGTCAACAGGTTAAGTATGAACATCAGAGACCTGGCGGTTTATTTCAGAGAATTGAACTTCCTGAATGGAAGTGGGAGCGAATCACGATGGATTTCGTTTCTGGACTTCCGAAGACTCGGAAGAAGTTTGATGCTGTTTGGGTGATTGTTGATAGGCTGACCAAATCAGCTCATTTTGTTCCTATTGCCACTACCTATTCATCCGAGAGGTTAGCTGAGATTTATATCAGGGAGATCGTTCGCCTTCATGGCGTGCCAATCTCTATTATTTCAGATCGAGATGCACAATTTACCTCACATTTCTAGAAGGCGGTTCAACGAGAGTTAGGCACGCAAGTTCAGCTAAGTATAGCCTTTCATCCCCAGACGGATGGTCAGTCTGAGAGGACTATTCAGATACTGGAAGATATGCTACAGGCGTGTGTTATTGATTTTGGAGGTTCGTGGGATCAATTCATGCCTTTGGCAGAGTTTGCTTATAATAATAGTTATCAATCGAGCATCCAGATGGCTCCTTGTGAAGCATTGTATGGTAGGCGGTGTCGTTCTCCGGTTGGATGGTTTGAACCGGGAGAAGCTCGGTTATTGGGCACGGATTTAGTTCAGGAGGCCTTAGATAAGGTCAAGATTATTCAAGATAGGCTTCGCACGGCTCAATCCAGGAAAAAGAGCTATGCAGATCGCAAGGTTCGAGATATAGCTTTCATGGTTGGGGAGCGAGTATTGCTCCGAGTATCACCTATGAAGGGCGTGATGAGATTTGGAAAGAAGGGCAAACTTTGCCCTAGGTTTATTGGGCCATTCGAGATTCTTGATCGTGTGGGGGAGGTGGCATATAAACTTGCCTTGCCACCTAGCTTATCAGCTGTACATCCAGTGTTTCATGTCTCCATGCTTCGAAAATATCACGACGATCCGTCGCACGTGTTAGATTTCAGCACTGTCCAATTGGACAAAGATCTGTCCTATGAGGAGGAGCCGGTAGCTATCCTAGATCGGCAGGTTCGACAGTTGAGGTCGAAGAGTTTTCCTTCTATGCGAGTTCAGTGGAGGGGTCAGCCTTCTGAGGCATCGACCTGGGAGTCCGAGTTTGACATGCGGAGCCGATATCCTCATTTATTCCTTGACTGAGGTACTTCTTTCTTTTGTCCGTTCGAGGACGAACGGTTGTTTTAGAGGTGGAGAATGTGATGACCCAAAGGTTCATCACTTGTTTTATTAATCATTTCGAGCTTCTGAGGTCTTGAAAACATCATTTATAGTTGCCTCGACTTGCGTGCACAGTTCGGGCATGAAGCTGGAAAATTTTTATGTTGAAATATGTGAAATATGTGAAAAACAATTGAAGAATTTTGATATTAATATTGATATGGTTGACTATGGTCAACATTTTTGGTAAACGAACCCGGACCCATGATTTGACGGTCTCAGAAAATCCGTAGAAAAATATGGAACTTGGGCGTATGCCCGGAATTGAAATCCGAGGTCTAGAACCCCGGTAAAAGAATTTTTCTGTTAAATTATTTTCTGAAAATGTTTAAGGAAAATGAAAATGAATTTTGATGAAAACGTACTGGTATCGGGCTCGTATTTTGGTTCCGACGCCCGGTACATGTCATATATGTCGGTTAAGCGATTTCTGTAAAGTTTGGTTGAAAACGGACGTCGTTTGACGTGTTTCGACCTTAAAATGGAAATTTTGGAAATTATGAAATTTGAAAGAATTATTGAGTTTTAAGGCTCAATTCATTGATTTTGATGTTATTTTGGCGATTTGATCGCTCGAGCAAGTTCGTATGATGTTATTGAGTTAGTGTGCATATTTGGTTTGGAGCCTCGAGGGCTAGGGTGAGTTTCGGATAGGCATCGGGGTGGTTTTGGACTTAAGAAAAACTGCAGAAAATCTGCAGCAGGCAATCCTTCAACGCGTTCGCGTCCAGGTGGTCGCGTTCGCGATGGCCAACTTCTTTTCTTTAACGCGTTCGCGATGCCCAGCTGTTTCCCTTCATCGCGATCGCGTACTACTTCACGCGTTCGCGTAGTGTAAATTTGAGCCAGCCCTTTTTCTCTACGCGTTCGCGTGGATAAGCTCGCGTTCGCGTAGGCTAACCTGTAAGCCCCAGAATTTTCTTCTTCGCGTTCGCGACAAGCCCCATGCGAACGCGATGTGTAACACTCTTCTTCATCGCGAACGCAATCGAGGTGTCGCGAACGCGATGAACAAACTTATGCCCAGTGAATTTAAGTCAGAAAACAGAACAGAAACGGGATAAAAATACCATTTCTGTTCAACTCTTTTCTCCACAGCTCATTGGACGATTTTTGAGCGATTCTTCATCAAACTTCTTGGGTAAGTGATTCTTAACTCATTTTCTTCATTTTCCATCAATATTATTTGAATTCCTAAGCCTAAATATGTGTAAATGGGTAGAAAAGTTGAGAATTTAGTATAGTAAGGGTTTTCAAAGAATTTGCGATCTAGACCTTGTTTTGGAGTCGAACGTAAGAATAAATTGTATATTTGAACTCATGGAGGATTGGGTGAACTTATTTTGGTTCGAAACTTGAGTTTCGATTATGTGGGCCCGGGGTCGATTTTTACTATTCCGGGCAGAATGTTGTAAAAATCATATTTAGCAATATGAACTAGTTTGTTAAGTAGAATTGATGATATTAAATCAATTGTGTATAGATACGATTGGATTGGAGCTAAATTCGAAAGGAAAAGGCATTGCTACGGATTGAATCGTTCCTAAACTTTCGAGGTAAGTGTTTGTTCTATCCTAGTTTGAAGGAATACGAATTTAGTTGTGTATGAATTGTTCATTAAGAGTTATTGTTGCCACACGAGTAACGGAGATAAATTGTTGAATTATTATCAATTATTGGTTAAATGCCGGTAATATATATATTTATGAATTGGGATCGTGTGGCGTGCCGACCGCTTATATAATAAGAAATGGGATCGTGTGGCACGCCGACCACAAAGTGATTTAAAATCTTGGCATTGGCCATAGTTGCTGGTAGCCTATTGATATATTTGGGAGCGGGTGGTACGCCTACCACAAGGTATAATTATTGATACAAATGGGATCGGGTGGTACGCCTACCACAAGATATAATTTATTGATACAATTGGGAGCGGGTGGTACGCCTACCACAAGATATAACTTAATGTTACAGTTGGGAGCGGGTGGTACGCCTACCACGAGATATGAAAAGAAAAAGGAATTGAGACATGAAAGTAAGATTTAATTCTGTTGACTAGATTACTCTGGATATTATAAGTTATTGACTGTTATTTCTGAGCAGAGTATTTTCTTATAAATGTTTTGTACTTATATATATATTGCAACTGTACAGGTTTATGTGGGTGACTGGCCTTAGTCTTGTCACTATTTCGCTGGGATTGGCCAGGCACTTACCAGCACATGGGGTCGGTTGTGCTGATACTACACTCTGTGCTCTTTTTGCGCAGATACAGGTTACGGACAACAGCAGCGGCAGTAGCGATTGTGGATATTCCGACTTCTGAGACTACGAGGTAGCCTTGCAGGCGTCCGCAGGACCCGTTGTCTCTTCTATCTATGTATTTCATTCTCTTATCTCATGTATTCGAGATAAACAACTAGTATTTCTTTCAGACAATTGTGTGTATTATTCTTAGAAGTTCGTGAGTATTGTGACACCAGTCTTGGATAGTGTATCATGTTGGGTTTCTTTATCATATTTTATAAGATTGACTAAGTCTTCCGCTAAGTTTAATTATTCCGCTGTAATTTATATGTTTTAAAATTTTAAAGTCTTAATAAGAGTTTGGTAACTAATGGAAATGTAAGTAATATTTGGCTTGCCTTGCTTCCACTAGTAGGCGCCATCATGACTCCCGATGGTGGGAAATCCGGGTCGTGACAGATTCAGCTAGTTCAAAGGCTTATGGACCGGATTCGTTTGGGCTGAGAGTGTTTGGGCCAAATAAATTAATTCAAAATGGCCCAAAGCCAGTATACCCAACATATTTTTTGTATTTTCTGATTTTAATTATTTTTATGTATTTTCTTTTGTATTTGTTTTCTTTTTATGGAATATTATAAAAACTTAATTTCCTACTTATTGTAATTGTCTAGTATTTTTGGCAATTTTCTACTATTTTTCCTAATTTCCACTACTTAAAACTATTTTTTGATGATTTTCTTCTTTAAACTAATTAATTCAAACAAAATAATTATTTAACCTACTTTTTTTTTTGATTTTTTCTAATTTCAAATTATTCAAACACTCAAAGTGTAGCTAATTTAAAACAAGGCACAAAATTGCACTCAAAATATAATTATTTATTTTAATTTTGGAATTTACTTTCCTAGTGCAAAAATCATGTGCTCACAACTGCCCTCTTTGCTCGGGAACACGAAGAGTTTCAGTGCAAAGACAAGTGAGCAATAATGAGAGATTTTCGCACGTTGGCATATTCCGAGAAGTATTTTTGAAAAACCTTTTGACCGCACCCTGCCTCAGAGGTTGCCTACATATCCTGGGCTAAACGAGAATCAGGTCGGTGTAGTTCGGGAAGGTCTTGTAGTTTAAAACTACCAGACTTTACTGTTGCATTGACACTCTTGAGACTTGCCGACTTACTCCTTATTACACCGGGGGGAAAATGTAAAATGAAGAAGCTATTCTAAGCTATGATCCTATAATTACAATTGTCCCTAATCTAGCTTTTGCTCCTCCTTCTTTTTCTTGATTTTCTGTGATACCGACTCTCTTTTTTGTTGATTTTATTTGATGCCGACTCTCGTTTTTGTTGATTTTCTTTCTTGTTTTCCTCTTTTTTTGATTTTCAATGGTACTTCTTTTCCTTGAGCTGAAACCTGCTCAAAACAAAACAAAACAACAAACTTTTTCTTCTGCCCCAGTGTGGGCTTTTAGCTAACATAGAACCAAAATTGCAGGAAGTAAATATGCAGAAATGTATTCCCTTGTTAGATAGGTGGGCGCCTGACAGAAATTAAACGTGCAATAATATGCGATGCAGAAAAGTATTCTCTTGTTAGAAGGTGGGCGCCTAACAGAAATTAAACGTGCAATGCAGAAAAGTATTCCCTTGTTAGAAGGTGGGCGCCTAACAGAAATTAAACGTGCAATGCAGAAAAGTATTCCCTTGTTAGAAGGTGGGCGCATAACAGAAATTAAACGTGCAATGCAGAAAAGTATTCCCTTGTTAGAAGGTGGGAGCCTAATAGAAATTAAATGTGCAATGCAGAAAAGTATTCCCTTGTTAGAAGGTGGGCGCCTAACGAAAATTAAATGTGCAATGCAGAAAAGTATTCCCTTGTTAGAAGGTGGGCGCCTAACAGAAATTAAACGTGCAATGCAGAAAAGTATTCCCTTGTTAGAAGGTGGGCGCCTAACAGAAATTAAACGTGCAATGCAGAAAAGTATTCCCTTGTTAGAAGGTGGGCGCCTAACAGAAATTAAACGTGCAATGCAGAAAAGTATTCCCTTGTTAGAAGGTGGGTGCCTAACAGAAATTAAACGTGCAATGCAGAAAAGTATTCCCTTGTTAGAAGGTGGGCGCCTAACAGAAATTAAACGTGCAATGCAGAAAAGTATTCCCTTGTTAGAAGGTGGGCGCCTAACAGAAATTAAACGTGCAATGCAGAAAAGTATTCCCTTTGTTAGAAGGTGGGCGCCTAACAGAAATTAAACGTGCAATGCAGAAAAGTATTCCCTTTGTTAGAAGGTGGGCGCCTAACAGAAATTAAACGTGCAATGCAGAAAAGTATTCCCTTTGTTAGAAGGTGGGCGCCTAACAGAAATTAAACGTGCAATGCAGAAAAGTATTCCCTTTGTTAGAAGGTGGGCGCCTAACAGAAATTAAACGTGCAATGCAGAAAAGTATTCCCTTTTTAAAAGGTGGGCGCCTAACAGAAAATCCGGGTCGTGACAAGTATTCCCTTGTTAGAAGGTGGGCGCCTGACGAAATTAAACGTGCAATGCAGAAAAGTATTCCCTTGTTTGAAGGAGGGCGCCTAACAGAAATTAAATGTGCAATGTAGAAAAGTATTCCCTTGTTAGAAGGTGGGCGCCTAACAAAAATTAAACGTGCAATGCAGAAAAGTATTCCCTTGTTAGAAGGTGGGCGCCTAACAGAAATTAAACGTGGAATACAGAATAGTATTCCCTCAGCCTGATGACTGGGGAGTGGATTTTAAAAGATGCTACCTTCCTCTTTTTGGTATTTTCTTTGACCAATTGTCTCTCACATGTGAATTTCTCCACTTATTGGCAAACTTTCTCTTTTTGGTGTTTTCTATTTTTCCACATTGGTCACATTCACTTTAAAGTGAATAGCGACAATTTGTTCCTGCATGAATCATGAAACAAAATTTATTAGATATAAACTGCTGGCAACTAGCATCTGCCGTCCCTGCTTCTTATTGCTTTCCTCTTTTTTGCTTTTTCTCCTGTTGTGTAGCTTTTCAGCTGCCTATCTCTTGCAAACTCTTTTTGTATTTTCTTACTTTTCCCTTTTTGTTTTGTTTTCTTTTCCTTTGGCCATGTTTGCCAAACTACTTTATTTTCTCCCTAACTCTTCTTTCTTTTCGATCCAGTGTTGTTTCAGCTTTCGTCATCAGGAGCTGGTAGTTAGCTCTTAAAAGGTAAACAATGAAATGCAGAAAAATGAAAGAAGGTAAGGGTGTTTTTTATATAACTTATCTGGGCATTTGGTTATTCCGCTGACCATGCCATGTATTTAAACTCCGACCCAGTTCGTTCCAATCATTATTCTGACTCTGAATTGTCTTCAACCCAAACCGATACTATTTTTGTTGCCTCTTCTCTTTTTCTGGTAGTCCTTACGATCGCCCTACGGTGCCTCGAAAGGTTTTCACCAGTAAGACTCTCATTTATTCTCACTCAACCTCACAATCGCCCTGCAGTGTCGTTTAAGGTTTTCACTGACAAGACTCTCTCATTTCATTTCTCTCAAAATCACGATCACCTCACAGTGCCGGTTAAGGTTTTCACTGATGAGACTCTCTCATTTTTTCATTTTTTTTTCATTTTTCCTTTTGTCTTTTGTTTTTTGATACCACGGGTGTTGTCCAATGTCTTGCCCTTCCTTCATTGCATCCGTTATCATTTTGGAATTGATCAGAAGGTCTTTCTTTGGACCGTAACGTGGCTTTTGGATGGGTTAAGAAAGAAAGGTATAAAGGCTTAAAATTTTACGAGGGTTCAAAAATATTTACAACTCTCGGAATTATTAAACATAACTTCTGCCCCAGTTTCAATATGTGGGGAATTTTGGATTTTTCTTTATTGTGACTGAACCTCAGAGAGGCTGCCTACGTACCCTTTCGGGATCAAGTCGGACGTAGTTCATCCAACTTCATTAGTTAGATGGATTTCTTTTTGACTTTTTCCCGATTTCTTTGTCTTTTTCTCTTTTTTTTTCATTTTCTTTATTGTGCCATAAGCGATTCCGAGAGAGGGATATGAAAGAATATATTCATTAAAGCTCAAAGGGGGTTGTCAATGGATAAAGTGTTAGAGTAGAGAATAAAACGCCTTCGTCATTTCAATTCCAAAATCACAACAAAATACAAAACACATAATTGAAAAGGAGTCATACATAGTATCTTTTGACCGCATCTGAGTTGATAGCAGTCTCTACGCATTTTCCTTCAACATCTGTTAAATATAATGCCCCATTGGACAACACCCGTGATACCACAAATGGTCCCTGCCAATTTGGCGCAAATTTTCCCTTTGCCTCGGCCCAATGCGGTAAGATACACCTCAATAAGAGTTGTCCAACTTCAAACTTCTGAGGACGCACCTTCTTATTGTATGCTCTGGCCATTCTTCATTGATACAATTGCCCGTGGCAAACTGCTGCCAACCTCTTCTCGTCAATCAGACTTAATTGTTCCAGTCGGGCTTTTACCCATTCTTCGTCATCTATTCCGGCTTCAGCTATGATTCGTAATGACGGTATCTCTATTTCTGCAGGTATAACAGCCTCTGTCCCATAAACCAATGAATAGGGTGTGGCACCGATAGAAGTGCGCACTATTGTGCGATAACCCATAAGAGCGAAAAGGTAGCTTCTCATGCCATTGCCTGGATCCCTCCACCATTTTTCGGAGAATTTTCTTGATGTTCTTATTTGCTGCTTCTACTGCCCCATTTGCCTTTGGCCTATAAGGTGTGGAATTGCGATGTGTGATCTTAAATCTCTCGCAAACTTCCGCCATGAGATGACTATTTAGGTTAGCTCCATTATCTGTGATAATCACCTTGGGAATTCCAAACCGGCATATAATATTCTCATGCACAAAGTCAACCACCGCTTTCTTTGTCACTGCCTTGAATGTCTTTGCTTCAACCCATTTGGTGAAATAATCGATTGCAACCAGAATGAATCTATGCCCATTGGAAGCTGCTGGATATATCGGGCCGATAACATCCATGCCCTAGGCGACAAAGGGCCACAGTGCAGACATTATGTGCAATTCATAAGGCGGGGAGTGGATCAGATCTCCATGTACCTGGCACTGGTGACATTTCCTCACATACCTGATACAATCACGCTCCATAGTGAGCCAATAATACCCAGCTCTCAAGATCTTCTTCGCTAGGACATATCCACTCATGTGGGGTCCACAGGCTCCAGCATGTACTTCATTCATAATCTCATCAGCTTGTTGTGCATCCACACACCTCAATAACCCCAGATCTGGTGTTCTCTTGTATATAACTCCTCCACTGAGAAAACCTCCATTAGCCAAGCGTCTGATGGCTCTTTTCTGATCTCAAGTGGCCTGCTCTGGGTATTTGCCAGCTTTCAGGTATTCCCTGATGTCATGATACCACGGTTCTCCATCCAATTCTTCTTCCACAGCAAAGCAGTAAGCATTTTGATCACGGACTTGGATTTGGAGCGGATCTATATAGGTCTTGTCCGGATGATGTAGCATAGAGGACAGTGTAGCCAAAGCATCTGCAACCTCATTGTGCATTCTTGGGATGTGCTTGAATTCTATGAACTGGAATCTTTGGGACAACTCGTGCAAACAATACCGGTAAGGTATCAATTTCAAATCTCGTGTCTCCCATTCACCCTGGATTTGGTGTACCAAGAGATCCGAGTCACCCATGACCAAAATCTCTTGAACACCCATGTCTATCGCCATCCTTAATCCCAAGATACACGCCTCATATTCGGCCATGTTGTTGGTACAGAAAAATTGAAGCTGAGCTGTGACAGGATAGTGTTGACCCGTACCTGAAATGAGTACCGATCCGATACCAACGCCCTTGCTGTTGACGGCTCCGTCGAAGTACATTTTCCATCCTGGCTTCTCATCTTGTTCTATTTCCTCGACATTCATTGCCTCCTCATCCGGAAAATATGTCTTCAAAGGTTCATATTCATCATCCACTGGATTCTCTGCTAAGTGGTCCGCAATTGCTTGCGCCTTCATTACCGTACGAGTCACATAGATAATGTCAAATTCCGTGAGCAGAATCTGCCATTTAGCGAGTCTCCCTGTAGGCATAGGCTTCTGAAATATGTACTTTAGAGGATCCAGTCATGATATCAAGTATGTGGTATATGCTGACAGATATTGCTTCAATTTTTGAGCTACCCAGATCAACGCACAACAAGTTCTTTCAAGTTGAGTATATTTCACCTCGTAGGATGTAAACTTCTTACTGAGGTAATATATAGCTTGCTCTTTCTTGCCCGTCTCATCGTGTTGCCCTAGCACACAACCAAAGGAGTTGTCAAGCACTGTCAGATACAAGATCAGAGGTCGCCCCGGCTCTGGAGGAACTAGCACTGGAGGATTGGCTAAATATTCCTTGATTTTGTCGAAGGCTTCCTGACATTCGTCGGTCCATTTCACTGCTGCATCTTTCTTTAACAACTTGAAGATCGGCTCGCAAGTTGATGTCAACTGAGCGATGAACCGGCTAATGTAATTCAACCTCCCCAATAGGCTTATTACCTCCTTCTTGTTCTTCGGTGGAGGTAGACTTTGGATGGCCTTGATCTTTGATGGATCTAGTTCGATACCTCGCCGACTCACTATAAATCCCAACAACTTCCCTGAAGGTACTCTGAAGGCGCGCTTCGCAAGATTGAGCTTTAGATTGTACCTTCGGAGTCTTTGGAAAAACTTTCTCAAATCCCTCACATGATCAGGTTGCTTTCTGGACTTTATGATGACATCGTCCACATATAATTCAATTTCTTGATGCATCATGCCATGAAACATCATGGTCATTGCCCTCATATAAGTTGCCCCGGCATTCTTCAATCCAAACGGCATTACTCTGTAACAATACGTTCGCCAAGGTGTAATGAAAGTAGTTTTCTCTGCGTCTTCTTCGTCCATCAGGATCTGATGATAACCTTCATAACAATCTACAAATGAACCGATCTCATGCTTGGCACAATTGTCGATCAATATGTGGATGTTTGGCAACAGGAAGTCATCCTTTGGACTGGCTTTGTTGAGGTCTCTGTAGTCCACACACACTCTGGTTTTTCCATCTTTCTTTGGGACTGGCACAACGTTCGCCAACCAGGTGGGGTATTTGGTAACTCGTATGACCTTTGCCTCAAACTGCTTATTCACCTCGTCTTTTATCTTTACACTAATGTCTGTTTTGAATTTCCGCAACTTTTGCTTTACTGGCCGGCATTCGGAGTAGATAGGCAACTTGTGTACCACCAAATCAGTGCTAAGTCCGGGCATGTCATCATAGGACCAGGCAAAAATGTCCTTAAACTCATGCAACAACCTTATCAATTCATCCCTGAGGGGTGCCTCCAAATGAACACTAATCTTTAATTCCCAAACATTATCTTCACTCCCCAAATTGATGGATTCTGTATCACTCAAATTCGGTTTGGGATTTTCCTCATATTGTTTCATGTCCTTACTTATTTCCTCCAGGGCTTCCTCATCCTCACATTCTATCTCACTATCCTCCTCAATTTCTTGTATGGTAATGCGACTGTCAGAACTAGGTCGAGAATCCTTCATGCATGACATGGCATTAGAATTAGCACATACAGAATTGTACAAAAGAAAAGATAAAAAATAAGGCAAAATGAAGAAAGAAGAAAAAGTGCATTTCATTGATAAAAAAGATGAACAAAGTTCGGGATACATTTTGATTTTTTCTTTTTCATGAGGGGGTGGGAGAACTACAAAAACTAACAATTATTTTTTCTGGGAAAGCGATGATGAAATTTTCAGAGCTAACTACCAAGACTCCTTCCTGATAGGGAAAGGAGTGGCTTCCCAATTGTTCAGCATAACACCAGATCCCACAAATTGCACATCCATTTTGCTAGTGCCTTCCCCCGTCTTAACCATGTTCACATTCCCAAATATCTTCTCAAATCTCATCAACATCTCTTCATCGGGTCGGGTCTCGATGTACCTTGACGCAGCAGATGTCCGATTTTTAGTACTAGGCTTGGTAAAGGTGTCGGATAGTTTGGGTATAGGCTTAGGCAGGGTCCAGTTCTTTTTGGTTTTGGAGCTCTTTGGATGTCGGCATAGGTGGGTTTGAACCCTAAGCCGAAAGTACCTTTGTTCCCTGGCAGTTGAACCAGTTGTGTGACTCCTTGCAAAGCTTTGCCCAACCCTTTTCCTGGCGCAAACCCGTTTTTAAGCATCTCCCGGGCCACCATTACAGCAGTAGGTGCTACCATAGGGATCGGCAGTTTCTCTTCTTCAGCAATTTTGTTCACTGCCATGGTATCTGTCACCTGGTAGACCCAAGGACCCCTATCTCCATCGGCATCATCAAATGGCATCACAACACTGCAGGTATTTTCTTCTCCATGCACCACAATTTCTTGTTGCTCCCATTCGAATTTGACCATCTGGTGCAAAGACGACGGCACTGCCTTGGCCGTGTGGATCCATGGTCATCCTAGCAATAAATTATAGGACACAGCAATGTCCAGCACCTGGAATTCCATAGTAAAATCCACAGGACCAATGGTCACTTCCAAGACAATGTCTCCCAACGTGTTCTTACCTCCACCATCAAATCCTCTCACATTTATATTGTTCCTCCGAATTCTACCCGGACTGACATTGAGCTTCCCCAGAGTTAACAACGGGCAAATATTAGCGCTTGAACCATTATCTATCAACACTCTGGTCACCACCGACTCCTCGCATTTTACCGTAAGATAAAGCATCCTATTATGCTCGGTTCCCTCAATAGGCAATTCCTTATCTGAGAACGTGATCTTATTAGACTCGAAGATCTTACCGGTAATCTTTTCCAGGTGACAAACTGAGATCTTCTCTGGAACATGAGCCTCGTTCAGTACCTTCATCAGAGCTTTCCTGTGTTCTTCTGAGTGTATTAACAACGAGAGCAATAAGATCTATGCGGGGGTTTTCCTCAGCTGCTCAACTACAGAGTAATCCTGTGACTTTATCTTTTTGAGGAATTCCTCCACCTTTTCTTCTGACACTGGCTTCTTTAACTGATTCTCTTTCACTGTTTTCATTCTTCTTAACTCTTCTGGGGCAAAACACCTCCCAGACCGAGTCAGACCGTGAGTTTCATTGATTTTCCCAGATACCTCTTTATCTTTGTATATTACTGCTACCTTGTTGTAATTCCAAGGTACAGTCTTCGTGTTTACTACCGGCATCTGCACCACCGGTCTTATGATCTCTGGTTCCACACTTGCGCCTTTCACTGTTAATATCGGCTTCACGCCTGGTACTACAACCTTCAAGTTCTCCACCACTACTGGTCTTTTTGTTGGTTCCTCAACAATCATTTTTCCTTTCTCGGCCTCCTTTTCCATTCTGCTACTGGCTTTAATCATCATAACAGACTGAGACGGCTTCCGACTGCTCTCATCCTGCGCCAATTCTATCATATGCGTTTCATGGTGAGCTGGCAGTGGGTTTTGCGTGATGTTTGGAGCTTCCGGAGCTTAAACTTCAATTCTCTGACTATCAATAAGATCCTGGATAGCACTCTTCAGATGCCAACACTTTTCAGTATCGTGTCCTGGTGCTCCCGAACAATACTCACACCTAACAGATTGATCAATGTTTTTCGGAGGCGGGTTTGGAAGTTTAGGCTCAATCGGGCTCAACATTCCCAATTCTTTTAAATTGTGATAGAGGCTGGTATATGACTCCCCCAACGGAGTGAATGTTTTCTTTGCTTTATTCCTCCATTCCGGGTCAGGCCTGGGTCTGTTTGGGTTTCTGTAGGTTCTAGAAGTAGGGTATGTGTTTTGTGTGTGGTGATATTATGTGAGGATTGGGCTCTCCATACATGTGGCGGTGGTGGTGAGTAGGTTTGGGCTTGTGGGTGGTGGTAATGCGGGGCAGTTGGTGGGTAATATGGTAGCGGTGGGTTATATGTGGTTGGTGTGTTGTATGGGGTTGGTGGGTTGTATGGAGTTGACGGGTTTGGTGGGTATGGATGGTATGGTCTTGGTGGGTGGTGATATTGGTTATGGTTCTAAGGCCTGCTTTCCACAGTTGCTACTTCTTCTTTTTTCTTCTTCCCAATTGCTCCTCCATTCCCAGTCTGTATTGCTTGATTCGTGGCCTTAATTGCCGAAAAACTCATGATGTTGTTGGTTTTTAAACCTTCCTCAACAAAACTCCCCATCTTCACAACCTCATTAAAACGTTTTCCAATTGCTGACACTAAATGCCCATAATAAGTAGGCTCCAAAGCTTGTAAGAAACAATCTACCATTTCTCCTTCCTTCATCGGCGGATCTACCCTTGCCGCTTGTTCTCTCCACCTGAAACCAAACTCCCTGAAGCTTTCTCCTGGCTTTTTCTCCATCTTCGTGAGTGATAGTCTGTCTGGTATGATTTCTAGATTGTATTAAAAATGATTCGCGAAGGCTTGCGCGAGATCGTCCCAGACGAACCACCTGGTGTGATCCTGGCGAGTATACCACTCCAAAGCAGAATCGCTTAAACTTTGGCTAAAATACGCCATCAACAGCTCATCACTGCCTCCTGCTCCTCTCATTTTACTGCAATATCCCCTGAGGTGGGCCACCGGGTCTCCATGTCCGGTATACATATCAAACTTCGGCAACTTAAATCCAACAGGAAGTTGCACTTCAGGAAACAGACACAAATCCTTGCATGCCACGCTCACTTGCCCTCCCAATCCTTGCATATTGCGAAAGGCGTTTTCCAAACTTTTCACCTTCCTAGCCATCTCCTCTTTCCCTGCATTCTTAGCAGGTTTCTCTTCGCTCGTCTCCATCAGCGGAATGTGAGATTCGTGATGTCGGAAAGTTGGTTCGGGTGGGTAGTAATGAGGATCTTGTATGTGGAACATTGGTTCACTAGATGATTTGTGCAGGGTGGCAGGTGGAGGTGCCACATATACTGGAGCAACTTGGGGTGGATGAGGTGGTACTTGTTTTGTTGGAGGTGGTGGTACTTGGGAAGTGGAAGCATAATAGTGATGATAGTCAAGGTATGCAGAGGGTGCATTCATCGTGGGTGGTTCAGGATTGGGGTTAGTTGGAGGGATGTATGTGGGATTGGCAGGGTAAGTTGGCAAGGGTTGACCCCTTGACCAAGCCTGATACATTTCGGCCATCTGCTATTTTAATTTGTACAACTCTTCCTTCATCCCCGCTACGTCCAAAATTTCTTCCTCTTGGGCGGGATCCATGACAGTTGCCTCAATCTCTTGCGACACAGCTTTTGTCATTTTCTTATATCTCATGTTGTAAGGGTGAGTAGCCAGAATGCCAGTTGCTAATAAAATCTGAATCTCACAAACATCAACACCCATTAGTTGTTAGCTCATGAAGAAATAAGATGCAACGACTTTAAAATAAACACATTTTCCTCGAGTCGTCATGCATCATCCCGGCCTTACTTATTTGAATCAATCATCTCTTTTCCTTCTTCTTCTTCTTTTTTTTTACTTTTTCTCTCTCTCTTTTTTTTTCTTTTTCATTTCATAATTGCGTTCCTATTTATTTGCCTATCGTAATGAAAAGAAATAACATAGAGCAAAAGGATTAACAACAACACTTGATTTTCATTGATAGTTCAAAAACATTGGTTTACAAGATGATGTTGTAATACTAATGCAAAGAAATATAAAAAATAAGATGCATGCCCTATGAATACATTAATGCTCCTAGTCCCCGCGAGACATCGTTCGGTCTTGCCGCGGGCCTATATGCTAATCCCCTTTGGAGCCTATCCAGGTCAGACATGACTTGTTGCACGAAGAACTTCACCGCTGATACAAAGGTTCCTCGGGACATATCTTCACACAGTTGACTCTTCCGGGTGATGTATTGAGCAATGCGAACAATCTTCTCTCGAATAACCCCTTTTTTTTGAAGCAATCGGCTTATCTGTTCAGTGCGAGCATCCAAGGTATGTTGGTTATCTTTCTGTATTTGCTACAGCTCCAACTCTAGTTGAGCCATAGTTGTGTAACAATGCTCTCTCTCTTCTTCGAGATCCCTGATAATCTTGTTACTTTTAACCGTTGCTGAAACCATTTTCTTTCTGAGCTGAGCTACCTCAAATTTGTGCTTATCTTGAAACTGCTGAACCAACTTGGCTCTTTCCTCGTCATCTCTGGTTATTTGCTTTCGAGCCCTGACTAATTCCTTTTTGGCCTTGTCCAAGTCAAAGTTGTAGTCATTCACTTTGCGCCGGAGAGCCTCAATCAATTTCTCATCCCGGGCTAAGCGAATGGGGGTCTCGGATGCAATTTTCATTTGAGCAATCTGAGCCTTTAACATTTCATTTTCTTTCTTCAGCTACTTTTTCTCTCCTTCATCAGATGTTGCCTGTAAAACATTTTCAAACTGGAGATTTCTCAATAGCTCTTCCAACAAGCTGATCTTGGCCTTGTATTCTCTTTCTTTGGCCGCCCAATTCTGGTTTTCCTTAGACTGCTCCACCAAATCTTGCAGGTGAGGTCTTTTCGAAAGTCGTTCATGCTCAACACCCCGTCGATACCACGTGAAATATCCAGGACGATACTTCTCCCCGAGCTCTATTTTGCACACAAGTATCCACTTTCAGGTTTTGGCACTCATTCCAAATTTGACGGATCTTTGCTTCCGGGAATTGCCCATCCGGACCAATTTCTATAGCTTGTGAACTGAGGTACCCGTCTCTCGGAATAACTTGACATCTACCCAGCTGTCGCAGGGCCCTGTACGGAGCGTAAGGTTGGATGCTTTTTAAACCCATGATCAAAAAAGGTGACCCCTCTTTTGGCATATATATTACCTCGTCAAGAGGTAACCAATCGTATGTCCAATCGATCTGGCCATCAGTCAATGATCGAAGATGCGAAATCCAATCCTTTACTCCCTCTGGCAATTTCACTTCTTTTGTTCTTGTACAGAATTCTTCCAGACATGTTCGTCCAGTCGGACCATAACTTGAGAACGAAGGATGATGGCATAGATGTTCAATCAACCAAATTTGCAAAATCAAATTACACCCTTCAAAGAAGTTGGCTCCAGCTTTGCATGCAGTCAGAGCACGGGAGATGTCAGCTAGAATCATTGGAGCTAGAGTACAATTGTCTTGTACTATCAATGTGCTCGCTACCCCGGCAACCTTTATGCTTATGTGCCCATCTTTTCTTGGAAATATGACAATTCCGAGAAATGCCACTAAGAAAGCAAACCTTCGATGCTCCTCCCATTTTGTTCGGTTGAACTTGCTGCATAACTTGTTCGTGGAGTCGTTGAAACCCCCGATATGTCCATACCTACTATAGATGAAGTTCAAGGAGCAAAACTCGTTGGCTAAATCTTCGTTGTGGACATTCCTGGAAATTTTCAAAGAATCCAAAAAACTATGCACCGTTACTGGTTCTTGGAGATACCGGGTATTTTCCTTTTAAGGGGACCTCATTCTTCCCTATATAGAAAGCAATTTCCTCCAGAGTAGGAGTGAGTTCAAAATCCGGGAGATGTAATACATTGTGTGCCGGATCCCAATATGTGACCAATGCTCTAATCACGTCGCCTCGAGGAATTATGTCCAATAACCCTGTAAGATCTTTCAAGTAACCTTTGACCCAGTCCTGATTTTCCGTTACCATGTCTTGCCACCACAGTTTCAGCTCCAAAGGGATTTTATTCATTAGGGAGAAATGTTCATTCAACATTGTGCTCGTCCTGCACATTTATTAAGGCGATTTTATTTAGAAAAAGAAAAATCTTTTTCAATGCAAGTTTTCATTTTTTTAAAAAAATATGGCTATCGAAGTGGCCATTTTTGCCAAAACAACCTTCCGGTGTCCTTTCGGAACATTCGGCCGTTTCCAAAAATAGCAATCACTTCGATTATTTGAAAAGGAAAAATCTTTTTGGTCTTTTTCTAAAAGTGTGGTTGGACCCGCTTAAGGGTTGCCTACGTATCCCACCTAATGGCAAGAATCAAACCTGCGTAGTTCGGCCAGATTAATTGACCACTTATTTCAACAACAAAACCCATTTTTTTTCAATTTTCGGATTTTCTGGATACTCATTTTCACTAGTTCTTATTTCTCTCTCTTTTTTTTTCTTTTTCAACAATTTTTCTATCCTCGGGATTTTCGCCGGTCCACATAATGATCAAGGACAATAATAATGCAACACATAATATGCTCGTTCTTTTCAAATACCGGGTCACCTGTCCTAGACGGACCCAACCCCTGTGTTGAGTCCCCTAAGTCAGATATGATGCAAATAATCGTCCTAGACCTATGTTCAACATCTTATAGTTTCATAGAATGCTAGACCGTGTACCCGAGCGGACAACTCGAATCGAGGAGGGGGCTACGTACCGGTGACTCGCGGAGTCAATCGGCTTTGTAACTTATCCGGCCTCTATTTTCTTAATTTGGTGACTTAACAAAAAGGGGAGTCTCAACCAGTAAGCACATCCCCGGGGGTGAAGAGAAGGGTTTTCGGCACAATTTTTATATACAATCCACATAATATCAAAGCGATAAAGCACATAGCATGTTGTTCAAATCATATAATGAAGTCAAACAATATCACGAATGGCAATTCTAAGGAGCTCGAGTTCTTAAACCCTGAAACCGAAGTTCGGGGTTGGATCCCCAGCAGAGTCGCCAGAGCTGTCACACCTCCCTTTTTACTACCCCACTTTGGGAAAAGCATATAAATACGCTTATGGGGTATACCTCGATGTTCAAATACCCAGAGCAGATATAATAGCATAAAGGAAGGAGTTTTTCTAATTAAAGGACAATCGGTTAGGGATTTTTGTTTTAGTTGATCAGAGTCGCCACTTAGGAAGATAATGGTGTCCCAAGTCACCGGTTAATCTTGAATCCGAGGAATTTGACTCTTTCAAAAATGTCTGCGAAACAAAGATCTGGATAAGGAACTCTGTTAACCCGGGAGAAGGTGTTAGGCATTCCCGGGTTCCGTGGTTTTAGCACGGTCGCTCGATTGTCGTTCTTGACTCTTCTTTGACCCAATATAGATTTTAACAACATATAGTGCTTTTTACTTAAATATTTTACGGAATTTGCGACATCGCGAAAACACGCCTCGAGTCACACCGCAACTAGTACGCCTGTGACTTTCGGTATATTTCAGCTTTGTCGAGATTTTAGATTTGAGTCGCACCAAGTGCACACTCATTAAAAGGGAAGTATGTTAAATCGTGCCCTAAATAGTCTATCGGCTTTTAGTTGTTTGTGGGAAAGACTATGGAGTTAGCTAGTAGTCTTCCCGAGTCTAATTGTGTTATATCATTACTAAGGGGGCCCCGTTGTTTAATGTCGGGCGAGGCTCGTCCCAATTATTATTAAGGTCCAATCCTATTCGTTCAACTATATTTGCTATACATTGTTTTTTCCTTAACCGCTTGCAATACTCAAATTCTAGGCCCGTAGATTTGTTGTTATTTGTGCCTAGATATTCATAACTTTGTTTAAACATATATCAAATCTGCCCAGGCCTTAGAGGCCCAAGCTGCTTTCAAGCTTACACTTGACAGCCTAGCTAATTTAATGCCACAGTTCAGGCCCGCGTTGCGTGTTGGGCCCAAACCAACTAAAAATAATAGGAATGAAAAACAAAAATTCATAGTAAAACAGATACACATGATTGAGAATAAAATTAGATACTTTTATTAATCAGGAAAAAGGAAATACACAAATTACTAACTCTAAATCAAATATTTATGTACATGAGAACTTAGTAGAATGTCGTCACTGCCAGTTTACAACCAAGAGTTTTCACTAGCGTTTAATTGTTTACTAGTCGAAAAAGAAAATCTAAGAGCACAGCTTAATTATCTATGAGCTTTGATCAAATAAGAATGATTTGGCTAACTACTTACAATATCTAAAAGAAGCTAAACAAGTTATTCACCGATGCTTAATTATATCAATGGTTTCATTATGGGCTAAACCTCATATCATCACAGATCCGTCCTACTTAAGCCGTTTTACTATCTATTTATTTCCCTTTGTTAAAACTTAATCACATCTGAGCCTTAGTTTACAAGTAGACTAATCACACGAACATGGTTCAAACAGTTTAAACAATCATTAATGGAACTTAAATACTTTAATCTAGCGACTCAAAAACTTACCATGATTAAACTACTGATTTTGCTTCAGCTTAGCTCAATAGCAGATTATTAACTCAATTATTCATGAATCACTACCCATCTAACATTTTTATTTCGTGTTTAGGCATTAGCTAAGTGACAGTGGTTTACGAAATTCTCTGTGAAGCAATAATTATTAACGATTTAAAACCGTGGTTCGTTTACTTATATTTTAGGTTTTACCTATTTAAACTAGGTGTGATATGCTACTACGGCTATATTACTACCATATCACTAACTATTACAAAGTTTTTGTGTTTGTTTTCTGCTACTACATTCTACAATACAATTAAAACGTCAAATCTAGACTAATACTGAAACTAGTAATAATATTGAACTATGCAGTATACAATAACACTAAAATCAAACTGGGGCATCATTTTCATTCAACCAAATCAACATTACAGCTTCTATTCGAATAGAGGAGTACCTGAATCAGCAAAAGAGATCAATGAGTTCTAAGGGGAAATAGAAGCAGGCACAGCAACAGATTCAACAGGTAGATGCAACAGTGTAGAATTGAGTTCCAAATGAGCAAAACAACACAGCAATCAGCAGCAGAAATAACGAGCAGAAATTCCCACAAACAACAAACTTCAACAATGATTTCCACTCGAAATTAGAGAAAGCTATTTGCTATCTTAATGTATTTCACTCTGAATTTTCTATGTGAAAAACCAGCCTAAGAAGTTGCAGAAAGCCCCTAAGAATGAATTCCAGAAAATTGATTGAAGCCCCCCTATCAGCCCTTTTTTGGAGATATATATAGGCATGGGCAAGGGTTGATGACTTGGGGAGAAAGAATGGGGTTAAATCCCATTTCTCCCCTCTTAAAATTGCTAAACTTACACTTAGACCCTATTTTCAGTTATCAGAAACCCTTCCAGCATGTGCTGGAAGGTTCTAAAGATTCCTTTTAAGGGCTTTTACCAAAGTATCCCTAAGAGTTAGGGATTTTTACTGATTTGCCTTTTTAGGGAGACCATTACACCCTTAAATCTCTGCAAAATTGCAGAAATCAGGGGTACAAATGACTCCCTTAACCCTTTATGTTCTAAACAATTCACTATTTTACCAATTCAAGTTCCCTATATGCCCTTAAAGGCATAGCTGAATTACCCGACCTACCTAGGTCAGGTTTTCAGAATTTTTGCTCTTATTTAACTAAGGGCCAGTCTTTGTATTAGCATTTAAGGACTGGCCACTTTTGACTTAAGGACTTATTTCAATTTTAACCACTTTGTTTCATTTTCTTCCTAATTGCAGGACCAGCCTGCCTTATTACTAAATTTAACTATTTAAAACCTAGCCAATCTCAAGTTGAAACTTAGCTTGGGCAATTAAAGCCCAATTACTGAACATAGTTAGGCCCAAAGCCTTTGCAGGCCTGGCCACATTAATGTTCAGGGCTCAAAAAAAAGCCTGGGCAAGTCTGCATTTGCAGACTTAGCCGGTTATGCACAACCAGCCTTCTTTTAAGGTGGACTGGTGTGTTGTGACCTTATAGAGTTGATCAACCTTTGCAAAGTTGACCACTCTTAGGTCAATTATTGCCTAATAACCTATTTTGTGTTCATTTTCAGTCTTAACCTATTTCAAAACTAGCCAATTTATGGAACCTAGCACTAGCAGCTATAACCAATCCCCTAAGGTTCAAACAGTTAATCAGACATTCACAAGAAACAAAAACTAGCACAACTTAATCATTCTCAACATGGATTGCATACAGGAACACATATGATCAAATAAACATGCATTAATCAACTCAAACTCAGAGGAAACAATTGATATGGTTGAAGTTTAGTCAATTAACTTATATCATCAGACTACATGTGATACAATATGAATTCATGTCAAGTCAGACCTAATTACTACCAGTTCAAGTCATGTGACAGTTTGAAGAACCTCAAAAACCACCAAGGTTCATGACATAGGCACACAGAAGCATAGGCTACCACAAACAGTCAGTAATAAGTGAAACATCGCTCATTTAGACACAAGGACCACAGAATAACATATGCTAGCAAGGATTTATTTTCAAGTACTGACCCTAACTTTGATATATATGAGATGAAAATAAAGCAGAAAAAAGAGTCATGGGGAGACAGTAAAGAAGAAAACCCAATATCTATCAGGCTAAGTAACAAAGAAGCAATATCAGATTATCTTAGCAGGTGGAGGGAAAGAAGAGGTGGTATAAACCAATTATTAGAGAAAATTCATGGTTTTAACCAGAAGATTTTAAGGGAATAGACAAGGATAAGGTAGAACAAACATAATATAAGAGACCAACAACTAATCATATCCCTAAAACTAAGCATGAGAAGAAACAGGAGAGAAGAATCATTCAAACACTAAAAGCTAGCAAAGAAGACTAGAGTCAAAACTTAAACATGCAAAGGAGATGTCGATGACCAACAAGATTGAAAGGCCTAATACTAACAGAGGACAAAGACAAAGACAAAAGAACGATATCAGAACAGGAATCCAAACAGAGAAGCAAACAAGCGAGATATATATATAGCAAATGACTAAACAACTAAACGTGTGAAGAATCATAGTCATGCTTTTGAACCTCAGAGACCACCAACCAAGAAGATAAAGAATAAGAGATATATCTTTTAAAGCTAAGTAAACTACACATAATCGAAACAAAACAGAAAGAAGTACAGAAATGAACAAGTTAAGAAACCCTAATACTAACAGACATACCACAGGATTAAAGAAAAGAAAAGCATAGCAAAAATATCAGGACAGAAACAAAAGAAGACAAAAGGAAAACATGAAATGAACAGACAAAAAGAAAACAAGCAAACATAGAGAGAGGGGGACTTAGCTTGCAGGGCCGGTCCCCTGAGCGTCCCTTCTTCACTTCTTTTACTCCCTCTCAGACACTTTCAGACTCTTTTCCTTGTTGCTTTTACTTTATTCCCTTTTTTCGTTTTTCTTTTCTGACTTTCTTTTTTAGACTTCAAGATGAAGCCTTTTAGGGTTTTTGTTTGAAGAGGGGTGTTTGGGAGGATAGAAAGACTGGATCTTGATTGAGGTTGAGTTTCGAGTCACCGGAGTTAGGTTTCCGGCGACCCTTTTCGGGATATTCGAAGAGTTTGGGGCAGATTCGAGGGAAGCCAGTAGGGTAGGGTGATAGATCAGGCTATTGTGGTTCTTTTGGCGTTGGTTTGGGACGGTGGTCCATTATTTGTGGTCACTGGAGGTAGATTCCGATGACCGGACAATCAAGAACAGGGGAGGTTTTCTGGGGTTTTCGGAGTTCTGGGTAGTGTTGATGATGAAGAAGAGAAAGGAGGTGAAGGAGGTGGCCGGAGACCACCGTAGAGGGTGGTGGCCTCCATGACCGGCGAGGGTTGCAGACGGGGTGAAGGAGAAGACGAGGGAGAGATGAAGAAGAAGGTTGAGGCGGCTAGGGTTATGAAATTAGAGAAATGGCCGGGCCGTTCAGACACAAGCCTTATATAGCTGAGGCAACTGAGGTAATCCGGACCGTTGATCTGATGAAGATCAACGGTCACCAGATGCGTTACATAAACGACGTCGTTCGATTGCTAAGGAGGCCAAAGGTCTCTTCCGTTAGATCATTTCAAACGGATGGCTCAGATCAACTCTCTCTTATTATCATTAACTAATTAACTCCGCTATTTATCTCAACCGTTGGATGATGCAAATGAACGGCTGAGATTCAGCTAGTTCAAAGGCTTATGGACCGGATTCGTTTGGGCTGAGAGTGTTTGGGCCAAATAAATTAATTCAAAATGGCCCAAAGCCAGTATACCCAACATATTTTTTGTATTTTCTGATTTTAATTATTTTTATGTATTTTCTTTTGTATTTTTTTTCTTTTTATGGAATATTATAAAAACTTAATTTCCTACTTATTGTAATTGTCTAGTATTTTTGGCAATTTTCTACTATTTTTCCTAATTTCCACTACTTAAAACTATTTTTTGATGATTTTCTTCTTTAAACTAATTAATTCAAACAAAATAATTACTTAACCTATTTATTTTTTTTTCTAATTTCCAATTATTCAAACACACAAAGTGTAGCTAATTTCAAACAAGGCACACAATTGCACTCAAAATATATTTATTTTTTTAATTTTGGAATTGTTTGCCCGGTACAAAAATCATGTGCTCACAATAACAAAGGCGTTGGAATTGGGGTTGTGCTTATTTCAGAAATGGGTCAGCATTACCCTATTACCGCTCAACTTCGCTTTTTCTGTACTAACAATATGGCTGAATATGAAGTGTGTATATTGGGATTAAGAATGGCGATAGATATGGGTGTTCAAGAGATTTTGGTCATGGGTGACTCGGATCTCTTGGTACACCAAATTCAAGGAGAATGGGAAACACGGGATTTGAAACTCATACCATACCTGTAGTGTTTACATGAACTACGTCAACGGTTTTAGTCCATAAAATTTAAACATATCCCGAGAATGCACAATGAAGTTGCTGATGCTCTGGCCACTCTAGCATTTATGTTACACCACCCAGATAAGGCTTATGTGGATCCACTACAAATCCAGGTTCATAATCAGAATGCTTATTGTAATACAGTAGAAGAGGAACTTGATGGCGAACCATAGTTCCACGATATCAAAGAGTATCTCAGAATGGAGGTATATCCGGCACAAGCTACAAGGGATCAAAAAAGAGCCATAAGATGATTGGCGAGTGGATTCTTCTTTAGTGGAGGGGTATTGTACAAAAGGACCCCGGATTTGAGTTTGTTAAGATGTATAGATGCAAAACAGGCTACTACAATTATGACTGAGGTACACGCAGGCCTGTGGACCCCACATGAGTGGGTATGTGTTAGCAAAGAAAATACTCAGGGCTGGATATTACTGGCTTACTATGGAACGAGATTGTATCAGATGTGTGCGCAAATGTCATCAGTGCCAGATACATGGGAATTTGATTCATTCTCCACCATATGAATTGCATAAGATGTCGGCACCATGGCCTTTAGTTGCTTGGGGCATGGATGTCATTAGGCCAATGAGCTAGCAAAATCTAATGGGCACGGGTTTATTCTCGTAGCCATTGATTATTTTACTAAATGGGTAGAGGAATAGACATTCAAAGCGGTAACCCAGAAGGCAGTGGTTGATTTTGTACATGCGAACACCATTTGCTGTTTCGGAATCCAAAGGTGATTATTACAGATAATGGAGCCAACCTTAATAGTCATTTGATGGCAGAGACATGTCAAAGGTTTAAATTATGCATTGAAATCCACACCATATCGGCCCAAGGCGAATGGAGCAGTTGAAGCAGCAAATAAGAATATCAAGAAAATCCTTCGGAAAATGGTGGAAGGATCGAGACAATGGCATGAGAAGTTACCCTTTGCTTTGTTGGGATATCACACTACCGTTCGCACTTCGATAGGTGCAACCCCTTATTCATTAGTGTATGGCATGGAGGCAGTGATACCTGTAGAATTTGAAATACCCTCCCTTCGAATCATTGCAGAGGCAGAGATTGATGATGATGAATGGGTAAAGCCCGGCTAGAAAAGTTGAGTTTAATTGACGAGAAAAGACTGCTGCAGTATGTCATGGACAACTATATCAACAAAGAATGTCCAGAGCATATAATAAGAAAGTACGTCCGCGAAAATTTGAAGTCGGACAATTGGTGTTGAGGCGTATCTTACCTCATTGTGTAGAGGCAAAAGGGAAGTTTGCTCCTAATTGGAAAGGGTCATTTGTTGTATCTTGGGTGTTGTCCAATGGAGCATTATATTTGACAGACATAGAAGGAAAATACGTAGAGATGGCCATCAATTCTGACGCGGTCAAAAGATATTATGTATGATTTCTTTCATGTATCTAATTGTATTTTTCATATTTTTGACGCTATCTAAACACTTTATCCATTGTTGTCCCTTTGAGCCTTATTACTTTATTCTTTCACACCCCTCTTTCGGAATCAACAAAGAAGTCAAGAACAGATGATGAAATGTCAACGAAAGGAAGAAAAGCAAAAGATGAAGAAGAGAAAAGAAAAAAAAAGAAAAAAAAGATGTGAAAAACGGCAAAAAGAAAAAGAGAAAAAAAAGGAAAAGAAAGAAAAAAATGCAAAAGAAGAAAATTGGAAGAAATGAACATCGCAACATGAAGCGATCTTGTGATCCGAACTACGTTTTGACTTGATCCCGAAAGGGTACGTAGGCAGCCTCACTAAGGTTCAGTCATAACAGAAAGGAAGTCCAAGGTTCCCCAAAAAATTGAAACTGGGGCAGAAGTTATGATCATTATGGAGAATATGATTCTGAAAGTTGTAATTTTGAAACCCAAGTTGGAAAATTTGAGACTTTATATCTTTCTTTATAAAACCCATCCAAAAGCCACATTACGGTCCAAAGAAAGACATTCTAATATATTTCAAGAAAGGGCAGTGCAAGTAGATGAAGAAAGGCATGTAGCGGACAGCACTCGAGTATCGGAAGATGAAGAAAATAATAAAATGAGAGAGTCTTATTGGTGAAAACCCTCACGGGCACCGTAAGGCGATATGAGTTAAGAGAAATGAAATGAGAGAGTCTTGCTGGTGAAAACCCTCACAGGCACCATAAGGCGACGCGATCTAAGAGAAATAAAGTGAAAGAGTCTTATTGGTGAAAACCCTCACGGGAACCGTAAGGCAAAAGTTAGAAAGCATTTTGTGGGAAGAAAGCAGCAAAACAAGAAAAGTTTGGGCCGGTCGAAATTTGAATGGAGAAGTAAAAGTTGGCAGGCGATAGTTTATTTGGTTGCACACACTCGGTTGGTTAGCTCGAATGCATGGCATGATCAAAGGAATCAGCCTTGCCACTCAGATAAGTCTCGTCCTTTTATTTTTGAAAGTATTCCTGCCCTCAAAACTTCGTGGCCATTACATTTCATTTTTCTTGAAATCTGACTATAAGACATTGTCAGTTGAAGCTAATTACCAGCTTCTCAGTTATATGGCACAACAAGATTGGGGTCCATCAAAGGACAGGTGAAACAAAAGACATATGGTAGTCATATAGTCGGAAGAAAAGTAAAAAAGAAAAATAACAAGAGAGAGTTACAAGGAAAAGTTGGATTCAGAGAAGTATTGGAAAACAGCCGGAAGTTACAGCAAGGCAGTACAAAAGCAAGATGAAGCAAATTCAAAAGAGGAAGCAAGGCCAACAAGAATGCCAGCGGCTAACCACTATTTTTTATACTAACAAGTTGTTCATTGATTAGAATAGGGACAAAAGATTCAAATTTTTACTAATCACTTTAAAGTGAATGTGACCAATGTGGATAAACCAAGGAGCGCAAAAGATCGGCAATCAGGCACCCACCTGTAAAATAAGGGGAAAGCAATCTAAAA
This sequence comes from Nicotiana noctiflora, assembly GCA_032618575.1. Classification (NCBI taxonomy): domain Eukaryota; kingdom Viridiplantae; phylum Streptophyta; class Magnoliopsida; order Solanales; family Solanaceae; genus Nicotiana; species Nicotiana noctiflora. Next base: position 146,391 of record JASVEL010013229.1, on the reverse strand, counting down.
GAAGCAACAATGGATGATGGAATCTACGATGAAAGAATCGGTAATCAGGCTCCCACCTGGATAATAAGGGAAGTATTACCTTTTATTTCAAATTAAAAATGTTACACCCAGTTATCAAACTGGAGCAGAAAATTTTTTCCTTTGTTTTTTTTTTATTTATTTTTGCAATCAGGCGCCCACCTGGATAACAAGGGAATATGTTTCAAGTTTTTGCAATCAGGCGCTCACCTGGATAAAAAGGGAATATTTTTCAAGTTTTGCAATCAGGCACCCACCTAGATAATAAGGGAATATTTTTCAAGTTTTTTGGAATCAGGTGCTCACCTGGATAACAAAGAAATATTTTTCAAGTTTTATTGCAATCAGGCGCCCACCTGGATAACAAGGAAATATTTTTCAAGATTTGTTTTGCAATCAGACACCCACCTGGATAACAAGGGAATATTTTTCAAGTTTTTGCAATAAGGCGCCCACCTGGATAACAAGGGAATATTTATCAAGTTTTTTTGCAATCAGGCGCCCACCTGGATAAAAAGGGAATATTTTTCAAGTTTTTGCAATCAGGCGTCCACCTGGATAATAAGGGAATATTTTTCAAGTTTTTTGCAATTAGGCGCCCACCTGGATAACAAGGGAATATTTTTCAAGTTTTTTTTTGCAATCAGGCGCCCACCTGGATAACAAGGGAATATTTTTTCAAGTTTTTTGCAATCAGGCGCCCACCTGGATAACAAGGGAATATTTTTCAAGATTTTTTGCAATCAGGCGCCCACCTGGATAACAAGGGAATATTTTTTAAGTTTTTGCAATCAGGTGCCCACTTGGATAACAAGGGAATATTTTTCAAGTTTTTCCAATTAGGCGCCCACCTCGATAACAAGGGAATATTTTTCAAGTTTTTTGCAATCAGGCGCCCACCTGGATAACACGGGAACAAGGGAATATTTTTCAAGTTTTTGCAATCAGGCGCCAACTTGGATGACACGGGAACAAGGGAATATTTTTCAAGCTTTTTGCAATCAGGCGCCCACCTGGATAGCAAGGGAATTGTTTAACCAAAATATTGAACTTCGATTAAAGCTAGAAAAAAATAGAGAAATCAGGTTACTGATAATCAAGAGACCGAAAGAATGTAGTAGGCTTTCAATAATCGGAATAGACAATAAAAAAGGTTATATTCCAGTGACCGTTGTCTGTTACAATGGGTATAATTTCCTCCTTTTATAGCCTACTCTAGATGGAGGGATAAAACATAAGTTTTAATGGGCAATAAATAGCATTAAGTAAGTCGTTACACAATCATTTTCATTAAATGCCAATTCTTCAATGTATTGGCCGTTTAATGACTGAATATGGACTTCTTTCTGCCTTCAGATCCATGCTTTAAATGCTTTTTTAGCTCGTTACCTTTGGATGTCTTGAATAGATACGAAGCTCGTGTCTATTTGCTGTTGATGTCCTTCATCTCCGTAGTTACGTTCTCACCTGTTCTAAATAGGTACGGGACTTCTTAATCGAATTTCACCCCGTGCCTAATTTACTTCTTCGTATCTCCTCCTCAAAATAATAATTTTTTTTTGTTTGATATTCCACGTGTCTTGCCACGTCATAAAAAGTTTTTTCCCAATATAGATAGTCCCCCCACTTTCTATTTATTTATCGTTTAAATATATGGGAAGTGGATTCTTACAAAAGAGAATTTTTGTCATCATAAATATTGTGTCAGTGTTGGCGCTTCAATTGTCTCCTCCATTTAATGCTCTTCACACGTGTCGCCATCTGATTCGACCCTGCAGCTCTACACCCTTTTTTCTAGGCTTTTTTAACCTTTCTTTTCGAGAAGTGACAGTTCTCCTTAATATAGTTTTCCATTTATACCTCTTTAGTTTTACTAGTTGCCTCTTTACCATGCTTTGAATCTTCAACTTTCTTCTGCATCCAATAATCCCTTTTACCTTTCTTCGAAGAACCAACTTTAACCGGCAATGGCATCTTCAAAACCTAACCCCAGAAAGGTCCCGAACCTTGCTCAGTTTCCTAATGCTCCTCCTTCGCTTAGGCTCAGCAAAGACAAAAAGGGAAGACTTTGCTCTTTAAGGTTATCGCGCGAGGGGTCATCTGGTAATACCCCTTCTTCCCCAAACCCGAATGTCACAGGTTCTTCTTCTAAAGTATCTCCCTCTAAAGGTAAAGAGCTTTTTGACCCTTCTTCATGACCTTCGATTGAGGACATTGTTCCCAGTGACTTATCCTTCTCGAGTGACAAAACGTCACTCTTGAAGCAAGTAGAAAAGTTGGATAAACTTGATGCTTATGTTTCTCTTGTAACCGAACTCTCAATCCCAACCATTAGGAAGGAGTGTTATTGGAGAGAAAATCTTCGAGTGCCATGCCTACTATTAAGCAAAGGATCTCTTCTTCTTGTAATAGATATTCATTTGTTTACACTTATCCTTTCACTTGGGGACTGAAACCTGCTGTAGATCCGGTCATCCTCAATTTTTGCCGTTTTTTTAATGTTTGCCTAGGTCAAGTCAGCCCATTAGTATGGAGGCAGTGGCCTGTTTGAGGTTTTTGTCTACAAAGGCCAAGGTTGATTTCACCTTTGCTCACCTCATTCACTTGTACCATCTGAACCTGATGCGTCACAGTTTCTTTACCTTAACTGCAAGGAGCAAAAAGGTTTTGGTAAACCTGGACGACGTTAATGACCGTAGATGGTATCTTTGTTATATTGCTGTTCGCACGGTGGATTTGCTAGGTGAAACAAACATTCCCTTCCTGGAGAAGTCGAACTTTGCACGTAAGTTTTCTGGTTATCGTTTATTTTTGTCTTTAGAGATTTTGATTTTCTCTTTGATCCCATTCCTTTTGTGGATTTTGCAGCAACCATGGGGGATGTGGAACCTGTTCCCAACTTCCGTGGTTGGGTAGATTCGATTCTGAAAGTGGCTCCCAGAGAAGAAAGAACTTGGAAGTCTATTTCTTCCCTTAACAACTGGAAAGTGAAAACACACGGTGCGTATGTTTTAATGATCACATGTGTGTAGTAGATTCAGTTTTCTACAACATGGACTTTATTTTTTTTATATATCCTTTTGTTTAAGGTTCGGGAACAAAGGAATGCAACCCGATGTAGCTATGGCTATGCGAGTTGCTGCCAACGCTGCTCTTGATCTGGACAAGACAAAAGCTTTGATAGCAGCAAAGAGAAAGTTGTTGGCAGCTGATGCTAGCGCGGGGGTAGAGGAGAGGCCAAAAATAAGAAAACGTGGAAATGAGATTGAGGGTGATCCCGCTCGTACCTCTTCAGCTGAAACTGCCTTGGTTGAGGAAGAATCCACTCCAGTAGACTTTAGTAAGCCTACACCCCGTCTTCTTATTAAAGGTAGCGAGTCTGGCCCTGCTTTAAATGAAGTTCCTTTATCTTCCTCACTTCCCGTTTCTCCCAATTCGTTTTCTTCTTCTTTACCCGTAAGTATTTTTGACCTTACATTGGATTCCTCTTTATCACTTTCGGCAGGTATTTCTGCTCCTATATCTATTCAAACTCCCGAGCTTGTTCCTATTCAAGCTCTCATACCTTCTACCATTCTTCTTTCTTCTTCCACTCCTTCTTCCAATCCCCCATCTTCCTCTTTAGTACACTCGAAAACCGGCCCGAGTAGAAGCGGTATGATTATGAGAAAGGTCACACTTGAAGTACCTGCTACTCACAGCCTATTAAGGAAGACCGGTGGTGCTGATGTGTGTCTGGAGCCTTTGATAGGGGATTTGGAGAGAAGAAATATGGAAGACCACAACTGCTTATCTCTGATGAACGACGTAGTTCATTCGACTTTGAAGGTAATTTCTTTTTGAATATTAATTTCCCCTTCCTTGTAGGTATTTATTTTTGTACCTTTATATTTCCAGGCTAACTTAATTAGCATGAAGCTTATGGGGAGGATCTCTTCCTTGGAGAGAAAGGCTCGTGAATCTTCTAAAGTTTCTGAAGAGATTCAATTTGAAGCTCAAAATTGGAAGGAGAAATATGAAAGTGCTTTGATGGATGTGGAGGAACTTCGAGACGAGAAAGCCCGTTTGGAGTAAGAAAATCGTGCTTTATCAACCGACCTAGGAGTGTCCCATGCCACCTTGAGTCAAGTTAAGAAGGCCAAGGATATCTTGAATGACTCGTTGTTAAAGGCGAATGAAGAGATCAAAGGGCTCAAAGAACTCATGAAGAGGAATGAGGATTATGCCAAGGAGTTTGAGCAAAGCTTGAGGAAAGCCCGGGCCGATTTGAAGACTTCCTCAGACAAGATCCACGCCTTAGAAGATTCCAACATTACTCTCAAGACATCTCTTGACTTCCAACTAACTGAGCAAGAAGCAATGAGAAATTCTCTTGCTACGCGGGAGAAGGATTACGAGACTCTGGAGAAGGAATATAACTCTCTTGCAGAGAATTTCAACTATAAAGTCAACTGGGCTTTTCTTACATCACGCCGGGATGTATTATTGGAGGTTACTCAAGAGGGTTTTAATTAACAATCTGAAATAGCCAAGATTGTAGATGTGATTGAGAAAAGTAACCAACCTGAAGGCACTCCCGAGCAGCCTATCAGTATTCCTTCTCCCGTATGTGGGACTTCTGAGGCAGTGACTCCAGGTGGATGGCGAAGCTATTACTGAAGATACCGGAGTTCTTGAAAATGAAGCTATCCCTACTCCTGCTACATCCTCTCACACTCCTTCCTTTCCAGTGATCAACTAATGGAAAAGTTTTTTTTTTGTTTTGTTATGTTTTCCTTCGGTGGTTTAATCCTTGTAAAAGGATTTTTTGTAATGAAGTCCCCAGTTCCTAAAATGGGGTGAACTTATTTGAATATAATTGCAATTTGAATGATCAAATTTGCTGTACCATTTTAGGGGTTTACTTAATACCTCCTTTTGTTCGTACCTATCTGTGTATTTAGGACTTTATAGAATAATTTTTGCATTTTTATCCTTTTAGAAAATGCTTTATGATTCTACTCGTGGACTTGTCAACACGAGGATTATAAAAGAGGGCCGTTTTATATATTGGCACTTAATGAAGAAGACGTCTCAACTTCATAAAATGGTGCTATACGGTGGAAGAGATAGGAAACACATGTTTTTCTTTTTCTCTGTATGAAATAACTTTGCCAAGCTTTTTATTCATGAACTTGGGGTAAAGATTTTAATTGATACATGTGTTATAGTACGTCTATGACTTCCTGGCAACTGTTTTTTGTGCAACAGATTTTTTATAAAAAATACACAACATTTTCCTTTACAACCTGTTTTAGCATGTAATCATAGTCCTATCTTTATGTATTCAGAAAGGACTTGGAGAGTATTTGCAATATTGTGATTTTGCAAAATAGTGTAACTGAATCTTAGTTAGCTGGAGAAGCCTGTTTCCAAAGGTATTGTGTGTGGTAAGCCCACCATCCAAGGCGTTACCCACGTACAAGTATTTTAAGGTTATCCTGGTTGACCAAGCCCATGCTTCCATCCATAATGATCCAAGGATTAACTAGATCTACAACCCAGTGCATAAGCACAGAGGACTTCGTGGCCTTATTTCAGCTGGTACGAAATACAGGGATCTCTGCTGCTGCCATTAATTTGCTTGGTAATTTTGAGCCATTGTTGTTTCCTAGTTTTGCCTTTAGAGTTGTAATCCGTATAGTCCCCAAGTTTTCAAGCGCGGTAGGAATGAGGTCTTGAGCATTTGGTTGTTAGTAAGCTGACCCTTTCCCTGAAACAAAAAGTGCACGAGACTCAAAGATACGGTTTCTAGATGTAAACTGCCTACCCGTATTCATTTCTATCAGATTTGTGTAACCTTAGGCTCAGAATTTATGAGTATTCTATTTTGCCATGCAGGTTGTATCTCATCATCTGGTACGGGTTAGGATTTGTGCCTAGCATCTAAAACCGTTAGTAAAATCATAAAAGAGAAAATTAATTCTATATGAAGGTACCTGAACGTATTTACTTTCTTAAAAGTAGTATTTTTTAAGGTGTACAGCATTCCAATGTGAAGGAAGAATTTCACTGTCCATGGTTTCTAACTCATACGCTCCTTTGCCTGCCACGCTACGTATTTTGTACGGTCCTTCCCATGTTGGACTTAACTTCCCCGAATTAGCAGCCTTCGTGGATTGAAACACCTTTTTGAGCACGAAGTCCCCAGTTTTAAAGAACCTAAGACGTGCTTTTCGATTATAGTACCGTTCAATCATTTTCTTTTTGGGCTTCCATCCTTATCAATGCTGCCTCCCTTCTTCCTTCTACCAGATCCAAGTTAACTCATAACTCCTCATTGTTTGCATCTTCCCTTGCTTGATCGTACCTTATACTTAGTTCCCCTATTTCAACGGGAATCAAGGCTTCTGCGCCATAAACCATGGAAAATGGGGTTTCACTCGTACTTGTTTTTGTAGTTGTCTGATAAGCCCACAATACAGTTGGAAACACTTCAAGCCAATTACCTTTTGAATCTTGTAACCTCTTTTTCAAATTATTGATGATTATCTTGTTCGTGGATTCTGCTTGCCCATTACTGACTGGATGATATGGAGTCGATGTTATTCTCCTGATTTGCCAGCTTTGAAAGAACTCTGTAATTTGTGCTCCTATGAAATGCGAACCGTTGTCGCACACGATTTCCTCTGTAAGTGGCATATTATATTTCTCCAGATAAAGTCTTTGACTTCTTTCTCTCGCACCTGTTTGAATGCTCCTGCTTCTACCCATTTGGTGAAATAGTCAGTAAGCACGAGTAGAAATTTTACCTAACCTTTTGCTTGTGGTAATGGACCCACAATATCCATCCCCCACTTTATGAAGGGCCATGGGGCTATGACTGGATGTAACAGCTCAGCTGGCCTATGCATGTTGTTCCCGTACCTTTGGAATTTATCACATTTAGATATGAAGTCATTTGCGTCTTCTTCCATTTTGGGCCAATAGTACCCGGCCCGTATCAATGTTTTTACCAACGATTGGCCTCCTGCATGATTTCCACAGTGTCCTTCATGTATTTCCCTCATTACATACTCCGTTTGTGAGGGACCGAGACACCTTGCGTGAGGACCTTCGAACATCTTTCGATAAAGATTTCCTTGGTGTAAACAGTAACGGGCAGCTTTCTTTCATAATGCATGAGCCTTTGTTTTATCATTAGGTACGGTTCCATACTGCAAAAAAGCAATGATTTCATTTCTCCAATCCCATGTCAGATGATTAAAATTTACCTCGTTCTTATCAGGCTCGAGAATGGAATGAAATAAATGTATAATTGAAGCGTTTGCATCGTTTGTTATATCTGCCACAGATGCAATATTGGATAAAGCGTCAGCTTCTGCATTCTCATCCCTTGGAATCTGTGTTATCTTCCAAGTCTCGAATTGTCTCACTAATTCTTGCACATTCTCAAGATATTCCTGCATTCTAGTTTCTCTGGCTACAAAAGTCCCCAGCACTTAATTTACTACTAGCTGTGAATCACTTTTGATTATGACTTGCTTGATGCCGAGTTCGAGTGCCAACTCCAAACCTGTAATCACAGCTTCATACTCTGCTTCATTGTTAGTGATAGAAGGACATTTTATAGCTTGTCTAATTGTTTCTCCTGTTGGTGGGATTAAAACAATTCCTAAACATGCCCCTTTTACATTAGATGAGCCATCAGCAAATAAAGTCCAAATCCCTGGGTTTGCACCGTTAAAAACCTGTAATTCTTTTTCTGCCTCTAGGTGCATCCCCTGACTAAAATCAGCTACGAAATCTGCGAGTACTTGGGATTTGATAGCGGTTCTAGGTTGGTAAACTATTTCATATTCACTTAATTCTATAGCCCATTTTGCTAATCTACCTGACAATTCATGTTTATGCAAAATGTTTCTTAGGGGAAAAGTCGTAACAACAATGATAGGGTGACATTGGAAATAAGGTCTTAGCTTCCTAGATGCCATAATTAGTGCTAATGCTAGCTTTTCCAACTGTGGATACCTGGTTTCCACATCTAATAAAGGTTTACTTACGTAATAAACAGGAGATTGCTTACCTTTGGTCTTCACGAAGTAGAACAGCACTTACCGCTACTTCTGAGACTGCCAGATAGATAAGCAACTTCTCACTTTCTCTTGGTTTTTCCAATAGGGGCGGATTTGATAGGTAGGTTTCCAAATCCTTAAGAGCTTGTCGACAATCTTCGTTCCACTCAAAATGATCTTGTTTCTTCAGTGCCGAGAATAATTTAAAGCATTTTTCAGAGGATTTAGAAATAAATCTCCCTAGAGTTGCGATTCTTCTAGTCAACCTTTGAACCTCCTTTTTATTTGTAAGGATATCGGGTATTTCTTCGATTGCTTTAATCTGTGAAGGGTTCACCTCAATGCCACGGTTAGAAACAAGAAAACCCAAAATTTTACCTGAGGCTACTCCAAATGCACATTTCTCTGGGTTAAGTTTCATATTGTACTTACGCAAAATTTCAAACGTAATAGATAAATGAGAGATGTGATCATCAGAGTGTTGAGTTTTAAAAGCATATCGTCTATATATACTTCCATGGTTTTCCCTAAATGTTCTTGAAACATTTTGGTGACTAACCTTTGATAGGTTGCACCAGCATTTTTAAGACCAAAGGGCATAACTTCATAGCAGTAAGTCCCCCGGTCATCGACGAAGGAAGTCTTTTCCTCATCGTCGGGGTGCATTTTAATTTGATTGTACCCCGAATATGCATCTAAAAAACTTAGAAGTTCGTGACCTGCCGTGGCGTCTATCATTTGATCTATATGAGGTAAGGGAAAAGAATCTTTTGGACAAGCCATATTGAGATCAGTATAATCTACACAAACTCGCCACATACCATTTTTCTTAGGTACGACCACCGTATTGGCTAACCAATCAGGATACTTTACCTCTTGAATTGACCTAATTTGTAATAATTTTTGGAGTTCATCTTGAATTACTTGATTCTTGAAGGCTCCTTGATTTCTTTTCTTTTGTTTGATTGGAATGTAGGTTGGATCCATGTTGAGTTTATGAGTCATTACTTCCGGTGGTATACCTGTCATATCAGCATAGGACCAAGCAAAACAGTCCCTGTTAGTTTTCAAAAATTCAATTAACGTACCTCACATATCAGACCTTAGGTTGACCCCTACATAAACTTTTCTCTCGGGTCATTGTTCAGATAAGACCACTGCTTCGAGCTCTTCAATTGTTGTTTTGATATTTTCATTTTCCTCGGGTTCCTGAATAACATCGGGCCTTGAGTCTAAATCTGTTTTCTAAGTGAATTTTGACTTTTGTCACCCTCAACTGCCTCGTCGGAGTTCGTATCTGCTACGACGTTGATACTCCTGGCTATTCGTTGATGCCCTCGGATTTGTCGTACTCCCCAAGGCGACGGAAAATTGATGACTTGATGTAGAGTTGAAGGAACAGCATCCATATCATGAATCCATGGCCTCCCCAAGATTAGGTTATAAGCCATTTCAATATTTACTACCTGAAATTTGGTTTCTTTAACAACTCCCGCAGCGTAAGTTGTTAAGACTACTTCTCCCGTCGTTATCACATTCGTATTATCAAAGCCTGATAATATATGCGCCTTAGGTATCATCATATTTTCAGCTTGTACTTCTTGTAGTACTTTTAGTAAGATGATGTTGATAGAGCTTCCCGGATCGATTAAGACTCGCCTCACATCAGTATCGTGGACGAGTAAAGAAATAACCAGTGCGTCGTTGTGAGGGGTGATCATTCCTTCGGTGTCTGCATCATCAAAAATCATGCTTTCATCCTCCAAGGTTTGGCGTACTCACTTCCTGTACGTAATAACCACCTTAGAAATTTTCTGTGAAGTTGTATACGTTATTCCATAGATATCCTCTCTACCGCTGATAACGTTCAATGTATCGTGTCACATGATGTTCACAACAAATGGAACGTATAAGTTCTAAAAAGAATCGATTACCAGATTCCCGGTAACGGAACCAATTTGTTTAACCAAAATATTGAACTTCGATTAAAGCTAGAAAATAATAGAGAAATCGGGTTACTGATAATCAAGAGATCGAAAGAATGTAGTAGGCTTTCAATAATCAGAATAGACAGTAAAAAAGGTTATATTTCAGTGACTGTTGTGTGTTACAATGGGTATAACTTCCTCCTTTTATAGCCTACTCTAGATGGAGGGATAAAACATAAGTTTTAATGGGCAATAAATAGCATTAAGTAAGTCGTTACACAATCATTTTCATTAAATGCCAATTCTTCAACGTATTGGGCGTTTAATGACTGAATCTGGACTTCTTTCTGCCTTCAGATCCATGCTTTAAATGCTTTTTTGGCTCATTACCGTTGGATGTCTTGAACAGATATGAAGCTCGTGTCTATTTGTTGCTGATGTCCTTCATCTCCGTAGTTACGTTCTCACCTGTTCTAAATAGGTACGGGACTTCTTAATCGAATTTCACCACGTGCCTAATTTACTTGTTCGTATCTCCTCCTCAAAATAATATATTTTTTTGTTTGATATTCCACGTGTCTTTCCACGTCATAAAAAGTTTTTTCCCAATACAGGAATATTTTTCAAGTTCTTGCAATCAGGCGCCCACCTGGATAAAAAGGAAATATGTTTTAAGTTTTTGCAATCGGGCGCCCACCTGGATAACAAGGGAATATTTTTCAAGTTTTTTGCAATCAGGTGTCCACCTGGATAATAAGGGAATATTTTTCAAGTTTTTTGCAATCAATATTTTTTTTGTTTTTGCAATCAGGCGCCCACCTAGATAATAAGGGAATACTTTTCAAGTTGAAATGCTTCTTTAAAATTCTGACATTCAATAGCATGATATACCTAATCACCATACTGGGGCACAAAACTTTTCTTTGTTTTTAATAGTAAGCATGCGCCCACATGAAGAACAAGGGAATACTTTTTTCAAGAAAGCTGTAAGCAGGCGCCCGTTTGAAGAATAAGGGAATATTTTCAAGAAAGCTGTAAGCAGGCGCCCACCTGAAGAATAAGGGAACACATTCAAAGCAAGTTGCAAATAAGAGTCTTCTTGAAGAATGGACACAATCAAAGTCATATACAAATGAAACACAAGAACCAGCTGGAAGACATAGCTAGAATTTTTGTAGATCATAGAGCATAGTTTAGTCTAGATTTTTCTTATTTTTACCACGGTGTAATAAGGAGATCAGCAGGCAGTAATAACAAGCAACAGCAATAGAATCACAGCTCTCTGGTAGTTCCAACTAATAGACATTCCAGAACTACACTGACCCGATTCTTGTTTAGCCCAGGATATGTAGGAAACCTCTGAAGCAGGGTGCGGCCAAAATTTTTCAAAATGCTTCACAACGAAATACTCAAACAGGTAAAAATCGCTCATTATTGCTCACTTATCTTTGCACGAAAACTCTTCGTGTTCCCGAACAAAGAGGGTAGCTATGAGCACGTGATTTTTACCATATATATGAGTTTATTCCCGTAAAATTCAAATAAAATAATTTTTCTTACTTTTACAATTTATGTGAATTTTATGTTGATTGTTTGCATGATTATTTGTGTATGGGAAAGAAAATGAAATACAAAATATACAAAGGGAAATAAATACAAAAACACAAAAAAATTAAGGAAAATGCAAAAAGAAAAGGAAAATACAAAAAAAAAAACAATACAAAAGAAAGGAATACAAAAATACAAGGCGAAATATGCAAAATATACAAAATATACAAACAATATACAAAATATACAAAATATACAAATGTATTGGACCAGCCCAGTACCTGAAATTCCCAGGCCCAGACGAAATAACTGGTCCAGGCCCAAAATATCCTACCTGGTCCGCCCGTATTAAACCCAAACGACCCCATTTTAATCTAAGAGATCTGAACCGTTTAACAGGCTTGATCGAACGGTCAGATTACACCAACCAAACGACGACGTATAGGTCAGTGATCCTGGTCGTTCATAAAAATAATCCAAGGACCAAGATTGATTTGTTATTTAATCCAAACGACGTCGTTGGAGGTCATTTTTTCTGGATCGTCTATTTTTCTTCATCGAACGGTCCAGAATCATTATATTGTTTTAATATATCACCCCATACCTAAACCCTAAAATCGTTTTCATTCTTCTTCTTCTTCCCCTGCCTTAAGCCACCTTAAAATCCCCTCTGGTCCCCGCCGGAACCGTACCAGTGGGAGACACTACCGCGTCCCCTCCTGCCCCAAAAATACACCCTAGGAAGCTCTAAGCTTCCTCTTCCACCCCTCGTTTTAGGTTTCCCTCAAAACTGATTGGATTTCCTCGAATCTTTAATTTCATGTCGCCGGAACCCTCCTCCAGCAAACACAGTGTTGAGTTTTGCCTTCACAAAATACACCTCTGAACCCTCCTGAAGCCCTCATCACACCCCTTTACCCCTTTTCTTTCGAAAAACCCCGAAACGTTCGAATCTTTGATTTCATGTCGCCAGAACCCTACTCTGACGAACATGACTTTGGTCAAGCCCTCCCAAATTCGTACTAAATCTTCCCCTGGTCTTCCTCTACTGGTTTTTCAGAATGTAAGATGCAAAGGATTACTAGAAACCCTAAAATCAAGTCTGCAGTTTCTCCAGGGACCCCGGAAAATCAAGAAGCCATTCCCAGGCTTTGGGAGAGGTCTGAGCTGTCAAATCAACCAAAATAAGCCTGAAAAAAAAAAGCTAAGTCCCCATCCCTTTGGTTTATTTTCATAAGTGTTAATCTTTGTCTGTTTATCTTTTTGATTCTTTTAGATTCGCTTGCATGTCTATTCTTTGCTTTTGTTTTTGATTTCTTTGTTGGACTGTTCAAGTTCTTATGGATATTAAATGGAATTTCGAAATCCTTGATATTGTTAGTGTCTCGATTAAAAAATAACTGTTGATTGATTGTTTCATTTCTGATTTCTTAGTGAGTTCTGAAATTGATTACAAATAAGTTTTTGTTCTGATATTGATTTCGAATTGATAGCTTTGACTATTTTGATTGGTTATAGCTGCTATTGAAATTAGTCAGATTTAATAAGAGCAAAAGGGTAAAAGGGCAGTAGGTTGTTAGTAAATATGACTTATGCTCAAGGGTTAAAGGGGAAGGGATAAATGGTATTTTGTAATTAAACTAAAGGGGTGAGGGTATGAAAGGCAATACTGCCTGGCTCTTGGGTAATTAACCGAACAATAAAGGGTATATTAGGTATACTGAAAGGGTAAATAGGTAGAAACTAATAGCAAGTAAGGGTAATAAAGATATTTAATGGTAATTAGAACAATGTGGATGCCACTAGAACCTTCTAGCAGGGGTTCTAGTGCATTTATGGTTAAAATGAGTGGATTAATCTGAAAATAAGTTGAAAGAGCATGGGTGGGAAATCTGAATATTAATTTCAAATTTACCTTCCATTTTGCTCTATAAATAGGACTCCTCAGGCCACATTTTGAGAGGTTCAGAAGTTTTGAAGTTTGAAAATTTGTGAAAAGGTTAGGAGAAGTCTGACTATTACTAAAAATTCTCTGTTTGTCTCGTTCAAAATTCTCAAAGGTTTTTTTCGATTCAAAAGTCCAAAATACCAAAAACAGTCAAAATAGTTACTGTTGCAATGATTCTGAGCGTTATTTGAAGATTATATGATTTGTTTGGTCTTGAAGATATAAAGCTTCTGGTGATCTGTTCTTCCTGTTGGTCTTATCTGCTATTTACTGGGTTTATTCCGTTGATATCAAAGTTGTGCATCTATTTGCTATAGTTTGCCATTGCTGATCCTATTTTTCTGTGATCTCAACTAGATTCTCACCGAGTTTCACCATATTTTAAGGTACATTTCTGCTACCTGAAGCTGTAATTGCCAGTTGAAGAAATGAAGTTGATCAATTAAGCTTTTAGTTTACTGTTATTTTCTATAATTAAATTTGATCAATATAGATTAGCTAAGGATATTTGTATTCATTAGAAATAGTTTAAATATGTAACTAACTATATGGACTGTTTGAACTTTATGACACTGTGTTCTACCGTAGTAACTATAGTTTGAATTAGTTTAATATTAGCTTAAGGATATTAAAATCCTGTAATATGAGTCTTAATTCATTCAATTTAGAATGCATAATTGTTAATCCTCAGTTCAAAACTCAAAAGATTATTGATAATGGTTTAATTGAGTTCAGGAGTTAGTAGTATCAGGTTCATGACTTAAGTAGTAGCAAATGTATAGATAAGCGTACAAATACTGCTCTGTTAACGATTCGCCTCTTAACGAAATAATAAACAGGACAATTGTTAACTAGTATATTGGTTTTGTTACTTGTGAGCACATGATTTTTGCATCGGGCAAATAATTCCAAAATTAAAATAAATATATTTTTGAGTGCAATTGCATGCCTTGTTTGAAATTAGCTACATTTTGTGTGTTTGAATAATTGGAAATTAGAAAAATCAAAAAAAAAATAGGTTAAGTAATTACTTTGTTTAAATTAATTAGTTTTAAGAAGAAAATTATCAAAAAATAGTTCTTAGTAGCGGAAATCAAGGAAAAATAGTAGAAAATTGCCAAAAAATACTAGATAATTAGAATAAGTAGGAGATTAAGTTTTCTAATAATTCATAGAAGAAAAAAAAAGTGGGTGTTTAAATAATTAAAACATCAGAAAAATACAAAAAAATAGGTGGTATAATAAGACTGGGCCAAATATGATTCAAATTGCCGGCCCACTCCCTTAGCCCAAAGATCAAGCCTGATCCATTAAGAAGCAAACGATCTCAGCCGTTCATCAGGCTGGATCTAACGGCTGAGAAAAAGAGATGGTTTTATTTAATTAATTGAGAAGTGAGGATTAATCCGAGCCGTTCGATTGAAATGATCTGACGGAAGAAACCTTTGGTCTCATTAGCAATCAAACGACGTTGTTTTAGTAACGCTTGGTTTGAACCGTTGATCTTCATCAGATCAACGGCCCAGATTACCTCGGACGCCTTTCCTATAAAAGGCTTCTGTCTGAACAATTTCGGCCACTTCTCTAATTGATCTAACCTAGCCGCCTTAGTGTCTTCTTCTTCTCCCCTCTTCATCTTCAACCTCCAACAAGAAACCCTAGCCGGCCATGGAGGTCACCACCTTCCACGGTGGTCTCAGGCCACACCCCAAAACCTTCATCTTCATCTTCTTCACCTTAAACACCGCCCGAAACCCTAAAACAAACCCCTTCTCCAGAACTCCGGTCACCGGAACTCACCACCGGTGACCAACAAACAACGAACCACTCTACCAAACCAACGCCAATCGATCCGTCTTGGTGTGATCTACCCAACCATACCATTCACCTCCCTCTAATCTCCCCCCGAGCTTCTCGAATATACCAAAAAGTGTCGCCGGAAACCTAACTCCGGCGACTCGGAACTAAACCCATTTTGCCAAGATCTAACCTTTACCCCTCTGAATACCCCCCAATCCAAACCAAAAGCTATAAAGGCTCCGTCTTGAAGGCCAAAGCAGAAAAACAGAAAGAAAAAAATGAAAAAAAAAAGAGAAGACAAAGAAAAAGAGTCTGAAAAACTGGAAAAAGAAAAGAAATAAAAGGGAAAGCTTGGGGGACAGACCCCGCTAAGCTAAGTATCCCTTCCCTTTGTGTTGATTTTTTCTTTGTTTTCTTTGCTTGTTTGTTCATCTTTTATGTTTTATCTGTTTTCTATATACTGTACTTTGCATGATAGAATTAGGGTTTTTAGTTTGCTCATCTTTCGTATCGTTTGCTTGTTCATCTATTCATCTCTTCTTATTTCATATCTTTCATCATGTATATTCTTGTATGTTTTTCTGTTTTTCTTTAGATCTTGAAATCCCATAACTACATCAGTTAGTTTAAGTTTTTTACTTGCTCATCTTCTATGCCTTTCTCTGTGTTATTTGATTCAAAGATCCTGTTAATGTTAGAATTTTCTATTTTTCTACTTTGAAAAGCTTCTTAGTGTTTAGGGTTTTCGTTCATCTTGTTTGGTTTTTGTTTTGATTTGGTTCCTCTGTCCTATCTGTCATGACTCTTTCTTCTTCCAAGTTCAAAGATCTGTCTTTTCTTCGTTGTCTTGACTTGTAGTTCTGATCTGTTAAAAAGGCATGATTGTTCTTCTCTTTTGATGTTGGGATTTTTGTTTTGACTTAGAGACTCGACTTAGACATCTCTCTTTTGGTCTTTGTCTTTGGTCTCTTGTCAGTATTAAGTTCCTCCATTTTGTTGGTCTTCAATATCGCCTTTACATGTTTAAGCTGTGACTCTTGGTCTGCATTAGTCCATCTTTATTTAGCTTTCAATAGGTTTGAATGAGTCTCTTCTGGTGTGTCTCATGTTTGGTTACAGTGTTAGGACTAACAGATTAGCCTCATATCTGAGTTTGTTCTATTTCATCTTTTCCCTTTTCATCTCAACCATGATTTGATTATAGTTGGCCTATACCACCTTTTCTGTTCCATCATAAGAATGATCATCTGATTTTGTTTCTTCTTCTATTACTTGGCATGATAGATGTTAGGATTCCTCTTCATTGCTTCCCCATGACTCTTTTCTGCTTTAGTTTCCATCTTATATATATCAAAGTTAGGATTAGTACTCGAAAATAGATCCTGGTTAGCATGTCTATGCTATTATGTGGTCCTTGGGTCTAAATGAATCCTGCTTCATCTATTACTGATTGTTTGTGAGAGTTTAGCTTCTGTGCATGTCTATGATCATTAACCTTAAAGGTTTTGAAGCTTTTCAATTGTCATCTGACCTGAGCTAGTGGTAACTAAGTCTATATTGACATGAGTTTGACACTTTGTTACATGAATTGGATAATGTTAATTGATTAACTAAGATTCAACCATATCAAATTTCTCTTTTTGAGTTTTGGTTGATTGATGCATATTGTTTGGTATTATGTGGCTCTGTGTGCAAAACATGTTGAAAATAACTGAGTTTTCAGTAGTTCTTGTTGGTATGGTTATTTGATTAACACTGATCAACCTTAGGGGATTGGTTATAGTTGTTAGTGCTAGGTTCCTGGAAATGGTTAGTTTTTAGGCTTAAAACTGAAAATAAAAAAAATAGGTTGTTAAGTAATAATTGACCAAAGAGTGGTCAACTTTGCAAAGTTGATCAACTCTACAAGGTCCAAACACACTAGTCCACCTCAAAAGGGGCTAGTTGTGCAAAACTGGTTGAGCTTGCAAATGCAGGCTCACCAAGGCTCATTTGAGCCCTGAATCTTAGGTGGCTAGGTCCGCAAAGACCTTAGCCCAGCCTGTGATCAGTCAAAAGGGCTGGAATTTCCAAAATTAGGCTAAGTCTGCAAATGCAGACTTGCCCAGGCTCTTTTTGAGCCCTGAACCTTAAGTGGCTAGGCCTGCAAAGGCCTTAGCCCAGCTTATGTTCGGTAATTGGGCTTCAATTGCCCAAGCTAAGTCTCAACTTGAGACTGGCTATGTTTTAAATAGTTTGAATGCATTAATAAAGCAGGCTAGTCCAGCAATTAGTTTTAAAAGAATTTAAATAGGTCAATTATGCAGTGATTGGCTAAGTCTGCAAATGCAGACTTGCCCAGGCTCATTTTGAGCCCTGAACCACAGGTGGCTAAGCCTGCAAAGGCTTGGGCCCAGCCTGTGTTCAGCAAATGGGTTTAATTACCCAAGCCAAGTCTCAACTTGAGACTGGCTAAGTTTTAAATAGGCTAAGTTCTAAATAGTAGAACTGGCCAGTCCTTAAAGACCAATGCAAGAACTGGCCATAAGTTAAATAAGTCCAAAAATGCTGGAAACCTGACCTAGGTAGGTCGGGTAATTCAGCAAAGTCACTAAGGGTATAAAAGGAAGCCAAATAGGTAAAATAGTGAATTGTTTAGAACATAAAGGGTTATGGGAGTAACTTGTACCCCTGATTTCTGCAATTTTGTAGAGATTAAAGGGTATAATGGTCTCCCTAAAAAGGAAAATCAGTAAAAATCTTCAACCCTTAGGGTTATGTTAGTAAAAGGCTTTAAAAAGGAATCTTTAGAACCTTCCAGCACATGCTGGAAGGGATTTGATAACAGAAATTGGGGCCTTAGTGTAAGTTTAGTAATTTTAAGAGGGGAGAAGTGGGATTTAATCCCAAACTTTCTCCCCAAGTCATCAGCCCATTCCCTTCCTATATATACCTCCTAAAAAGGGCTGATGAGGAGGCTTCTTCAATTTTTGAGAGTAAAAATATAGCAAATAGCAAATAGTTTTCTGCATAGTTCGAGTGAAAATCACTGGTTAAGCTGTTTGTTTGTGGGATTTTCTGCTCAACTTCTTCTGGGATTTCTTATTTGTTGTTGATGTGTTGTCCTACTCGTTTGAAAGTCAAGTCCTTCACTGTTGCATTGCCTTGCTTGAGTCTGTTGCTGTTACTTGCTCTTGTCTCCCTTAGAACTCATCAACTTCATTTTTGCTGAAACAGGTATTCTTCTGTTCGATAGAAGCTGTAATGGAGAATTGATTAAATGAAAAAGAAGCTTCAGATTATTTATTTTGTTATTATGTAGTCTATAGTTTGATATTGTTATTAGTTTAGTAGTAGCATAGATTCATAGTTCAATCGTAATCTAGTATGTATTAGTAGAAAAACAAAGACAAAAATATTGTAATAGCTAGTAATGTAGTAGTAGTATGCCACTTAGCTTAATTAGGTAAAAACTTTAAAACATAAGTTAGCATATCATAGTTTTCAAACCATTAGTTGTTCTTCATAAAGGTTTCGTAAATCATAATCACCTAGATAACAGTTCTGTATTTAAACATAGACAAGCCTCGAAGTAGAAAAAATATTAGAGTGAATCGTTTATAACTGGGTTAATAGCATTGCAATGAGCTAAGTCATAGTAAAATCAACTGTTTAGTCATGTTTAAACCCTTGAATCACTTAGATGCAGATACTCGTGTAGTCACTGCTTATATAGTTAGTTTGTTTTGCAAATCTAGGCTCAAATCTGATTGAGTTTTAAAAGGGGAAATAATTAGATATTGAAGCAACTTAATTAGGATGAATTGGTAATGATAAGAGGTATAGCTCGTAATGAAAACAGTGTTGTAGTTAAGCATATGTGAATAACTCTTTTAATTTTTTTGGGTGTTGTAGATAGTTAATCCAATCGTATTACTTTGATCAAATTTCGTAGATAGTTAAGTTGTGGTATTAAACCCTTCAACTAGTAAATAATTGTGTTAGTATGAATTCTTAGTTGTGAACTAATAGTGGTGACAGTTTGTTGAGCTCATGTACAAAGACAATTGACTTAGAATTACTATCTTGTGTACTGATTTCCTTGGTGATAAATAAAAATGCTAATTGATTTCTTATTGTTTCCAGATGTATACTTTCATTTATTTACTCATAATGTTGTTCTTATTTGGTTTGGGCTCAATACATGGCGTGGGCCTGAACTGTGGTATATAGCCAATGGGCTGATGAGCAGAAGCTCGATAACAGCCTGGGCCTCTAAGGCCTGGGAAGGTCAAATGCACGTCTGAATAAGTGAGTGAAGATCCAGGCCCAATAAACAATAGAAATCTGACGGGCCTGGAATTTTAGTATTGCAAGCGGTTAAGGGAAAAACATGTATAGAAAATATAGTTAAACATTAGGATTGGACTTTTAATAAATGATTGGGACGAGCCTCGCATGATATTAAACAATGGGGCCCCCTTTAGTAATGATATAACAACTAGACTCGGGAAGACTATTAGCAAATTCCATAGTCTTACCCAAAACAATTAAAAGCCGATAGACCATTTAGGGCACGATTTAATATACTATCCTACGAACGAGTGTGCACCTGGTGCGACTCAAATCCTAAATCCCGGCAAAGCTGAAATATACCAAAAGTCACAGGCGTACTGGTTGTGGTGTGACTTGAGGCGTGTTTTTGCGATATCGCGATTCTGTAAAATATTTAAGCAAAAGCACGTATATGTTGTTAAAATCTGTAATGGGTCGAACAAGAGTCAAGAACGACAATTGAGCGACCGTGCTAAAACCACGGAACTCGGGAATGCCTAACACCTTCTCCATGGTTAACAGAGTTCCTTATCTAGATCTTTGTTTCGCGGACGTTAATGAAAGAGTCAAATTCCTCGGATTCGGGTTTAACCGGTAACTTGAGACACCATTATTTTCTCAAGTGGCGACTCTGATAATTAAAACAAAATCCCGAACCGATTGTCCTTTAAGTGGAAAAACTCCTTCCTCTATGCTATTATATCCGTTTCGGGTATTTGAACATCGAGGTATACCGTATAAGCACATTTTTATGCTTTCAGGGGGTAGTAAAAATGTCACGACCCCAAATCCGGTCGTGATGGCGCCCAGCACACTGCTAGGCCAGCCCGACCAATCAACAATAACCACGGAGCCACAAGCTCACTTTATCCAATTTAAGCATAACAGTGTTAGATATATTAAAAACAAGGAACCAAGTCCCAACACGTGCCAACTCCCATAGACCGAAGGGTCAAGAGTCATGAGCCTCTACAGAGTATACAAAGTGTAAATAATGAATATAACTGTGCGCAAGTGTGGGATGATCAGAACAAAATACAGACAAACTGGAGAATCAGGTCCTGCGAACGCTGGCAGCTACCTCGACTGTCCAAAAGCACTCCCGAGCCGCAATAGAATCAGCCCTGCTGTGATGTACCTGGATCTGCACACAAGGTGCAGGGAGTCGGGTGTGAGTACTTCCAACTCAGCAGTAATAAAAGTAAATAATGCTGAAGGGAAGAAAACCACGATAGGCACTATCTCATGCTACACAATACGGAACTATCTTTTTATTCCTTTCAAGCATATGTGAGTAGATTATTTAGGAATCTCGATTTTTAGCTACTTTCTTTCATGATAATATACCAATACCTGGATACAATCTCAAGCAGTGCAAGTCCGCACTCAAATTAGCCCCTCGGGCTCAGCACTCCTTAGAAATTTAAACCAGGAGATCTGCTCAATAAGGCAACTAATGCATGTGTGCCAGTAATGTATAAGTGCTGAATGTTATGCTACGTAGTACACGTAAACCAATGTATGTATGCCATGCAATGCATATGACTACTACGGCGTGTATCCCAATCCAATTTGGGTACCCGTGCTCACTGTGGGGGTTCAGACTCCGGAGGGGCTCCTACAGCCCAAGCGCAATATCAATATCACACCTGCTGCGGCGCGCAGCCCGATCCATATACCACTGCGGCGTGCGGTCCGATCCATGCATGTGTATGCATATGCTCACATAAATCGTCATGCTCTAACATATGGCCCTCGGCCCCAATCAGTCTAACAAATAATCAAGAAAGCCCTAC
This sequence comes from Nicotiana noctiflora, assembly GCA_032618575.1. Lineage (NCBI taxonomy): Eukaryota > Viridiplantae > Streptophyta > Magnoliopsida > Solanales > Solanaceae > Nicotiana > Nicotiana noctiflora. The sequence goes on along the minus strand of JASVEL010013229.1, from coordinate 124,985 downwards.
GGCAACAATATCATATTAGCTCACAGAAAAAAATATTATTAAGACCTTGTTCAAGTTTTTCATAACCTTATAAAAATGCTGAATAGCAATAATTCCATTTTGAACGTCAAATTAAGAATAAAATATGCTCAGTGTTATCAAAACAGTGATACCAATCCTTGAAGGATTCAAATAATTGGCACGAAGCCCAAACGTGATAATAAGTCCAATTCATTTTAACAATTAGGTGTTATTATTTATTATGCGGGACGGACCAAGTCACGATCCCCAATGGTGCTCTACCACACGCCCGTTATTCGGCATGCAAGTCACCTCAACACAGCACTAAGATGTGCAAGTCCGGGGTTTACTAACCCTCAGGACATCATTTACAAGAATTACCCACCTCAAACCGACGAAAGCTCATGCCCGCGACGCCTTAGCTCCTCGAACCGGCATCCACGCACATCAAAACTAGCACAAATCAGCACAAATATATCAAAATAGGCTAATGGAACATCACCCAATCGCAAGAACTCGAAAAATATCAAAAATCACGAAATTTGCAAAATCCGAGCCCCGGGCCCACATCTCGAAAAACTTCAAAACTCGTATTTCCAGAACCCTCGTCTCTCCACGAGTCCATACATATAAAATTTACCAAAATCGGAGTTCGATTGGCCTTTCAAAACCCAAATTTTCGTTTTCAATATCTAGGCCACAATCCATCATAATTTCTACCCAAATTCATGAAGATTGATGTTAATTCTACCTTAAAATGATGTTTTTGAGTCAAGAAACTTACCTCCGATGAATACCCGATGATTTCCCAGCGTTTTCCCGTGATTTCTTCTCTCTAGGGCTAAAAAATGGGGGTTTATGAAATAAAACCCGTATGTGAAATGTTTCTGGTTTTAATTCACTGCCTGGGACTTTTCTTCTACGCGTTCGCGTTCCTTGCCACGCGTTCGCGATGCCCAGCTCCAGATTGACTTTGCGAACGCGACCTCCCCAATGCGTTCGCGATGCACTAGCTCCCAGCCGTCTGATTTTCCTTCTACGCGTTCGCGATAGCCCTCACGCGAACGCGATGCACACCCTGACAAACCTACACGAACACGACATCCTGAACGCGATCGCAAAGCTCAAGAATCCTGGCGTACGCAAACGCAATACCCTGTCTCGCGATCGTGATGCTTGACTCGCCTGGCCTTCGCGAACGCGGCCCATGCCACGCGAACGCGAAGGCTTGGATTTTGCGCAGTGATCTGAAATGTTTCTGCAGATTTTTAAGTTCCAAAAATGCCGGATGATGGTCCGGATTCACCCCGAGGCCCCCGGGACCCCAACGAAAACCACCAACATACTCCAAAACACGATACGAATTTTTTCCAATCATAAAAACACCATCCTAAACATCAAAATCACCAATTACACACAGATTCAAGCCTAAGTTTCTTCAAAACTTCCAAATTACACATTCCATCAAAAACCCGACCAAATGACGTCCGAATGACCTGAAATTTTGCAGGCACATCCAAAATCACCTAACAGAGCTACTACAACTGTCGGAATTACATTCTGACTCCCGGATCAAAATCTTACCCACCGTTCGGGTTTCGCCAAAATTCAACCTTAGCCAATTCAAGCCTATTTCTACATCGGGCCTCCCAATTCAATTATGATTGCTCTCCTAAGTCATAAATGATCCCCCGAAACTAGTCGAATCATCAGAATCTGATTCCGAGCACTCTAACTCAATAGTCAACTCTAGGTTGACTTTCCATATTCAAACTTCCTTCAAACATGCTATTTGCTTCATTTTCAATTCAATTCACTCCTAACTCACCCGATAGGCTCTAACACTGATATAAAAGCATAAAACATGTAATTGCAACATGATGGGGTGGTAAGTTACCGTAACGATAGGCCGGGTCGTTGCATTCTCCCCAACTTAAACAATCGCTCATCCTCGAGCGTACTCAGAGTTGTACTAGAAGCAACCCCATAGCTGAATGACCTTACCAAGCATATATTCGGGCGATCATACGTCACCCTATCTCACATAAGTCCGAAAACGCCATATAGTCAAAATTTCACAGACCATCTGGACCATAAATCACATTGCACTTTCTGAAATCATATGCCAAATGCAAATCCCATGCTTATACTCAGGATACACTCGAATCCACTGCAATAACCCACATTCACTACTTCGGGTGAGATCATATGATGTATCGGCAACCCCATCACTCGAGACGATAGTCTCTAATCACAACAACAGGCCACAATAACCAAATACTAGCTGAAACCTCTTTCATTAGATAGACTCTTATTCCAACACCTCCATATCCTGCCCACGGCAGCTGAAGCACGCGATATACCGAACCCATCTCTCAGGTTAACCATTCGTGAATCTATTTCCCTTTTTAAAACTCATACCACGATAGGTTTCGGAGCCAAACCTCGATTTTTACCTTTCTAACAAGCCAAGATCCAATATGCTCGTATTCATTAATGACTCCAGCGGTCATTTCGATTATAACACACCGCACTGGTGATAAACACCTCAACACCGGCCTAAGCCACGACGAGCACAACATAGGCTCCAATAGAAACGTATGCACACACTCGAATCATGACAGCTCAATTCATGACAAATGTCTCCAGCAAAAGAGCTGCAATTCAATTCCTCTGTGCCATCATAACATAGAACTGAGATCGTGTCTCGCATTATAGAAATAGAGTACCTGAATCCTCCTCGAGAGGTCATAACATCACGTGGCCTTGCCACGATTCGTGATTTTATCCCAACGTTATTACTCATGAAGCACCTCAAGCCACTAAGCTTAAAACGGTTAGCCACGCACATATCTAGGTCTTGAACCCAAGCAATCAACCTCACCCACGGTGAAACAATTAACGTATGCTATCAAATCCTGAAAGGACACAACCGACGTGCCATTTGCCAAGCGATACTCAAAACGGACTTTTCCTCAGAAGCTAGGAAGTATTGTATACCAGGTAATATATAACTAACTCTATTTTCACATTACATTGTTGCGGTATGTAACCCGCTCCAATGACATACCCGTGGCGGCGTGCCACCCGATCCAGATACCATACCTGTGGCGGCATGCCACCTGATCCAAATAACCCGTGGCGGCGTGCCACCCGATCCACGCATAAATCTCGCCAAAAGGAAATGCATATCGAGTCGAATTTTCTCATTACAGCCAACATATATATATATATAGCCTCATGCTCGGCCACATGAAACGCATCTGACAATGTTTCTCAATACTGGAACTGAATCAATGGTGGATACTTCTACACTAACATCCGCCACTAAGGTCCAACCAACAAAGCAATACCCACCAGCCGTCTGCTGGTCCTGAGGTACAACTACCCCGCTGGAGCATACTCCGATGCACTTTGCTACGCAATTTGTGCCATATTCCGACATAGTCCATATCACATTTGTCTAGACGACCTTACTTATGTCATCCAGTCTGAAATAAGGTATCATAACCCCAATTCATCATATCAAGCTAAGAGAGAGCCACTAGGGCTTCCAATTTCCAATAATCACAAAACGGTGCCAATACACGCGATATACAACCACTGCATAGGCGGATTACGAGAACTTCTAGTCTCCAACACATATGTAACACATGAATCGCTATACATGGTTCCACACTCCACCGTACGAATACATAACGCACATCGAGCGTCCATTCATACCACGACGGCCATTCAGAAATTTCACTATGCCATCAACGACTCAGTTATTATAGTCGATCCAACAAGAGAATACCACCATACCACTGGATATCATCATTTTACATTACCTTGTCCTTTTTGGATCATATTCCCTGCCAAGTTAATAGAATAGCAGTACCATTTTCTTAAATTATCAGAAAGATCGATTCTTAATTCACCTGCAGCTGTCCGCGCTCCTCAATAATCTTTATTGACTTCCCATATATTATGCACTGATCTCAAAATCTAGAATATACCATTATCACCTTTCCATAACACATCATGTATGCCATATCCCACTAAGACAACATGGAAATTCATATCCCTTTCCTCCGCCTCAACATCGACGCACTTCACTAGTCAAGGACTTTCGTGATCCCATATAGAAGAAAACTCATTACACATTCCACGCTTCGCATACCGACAGGAGTATACTCATTTTCAAACCATGATAAAACACATTACAAACTATTTCTTCCCATTCGTTGCATAAGTTTAACTGCCAGGACTGAGTCCTTATACCCATATTATACCCATATCGGGTTACACGACTGCCAGCACTCAAAAGCTTTATTGCACAATATCCGCAAGACTCATTACTTCAACCACATACCAGGAATTAGTCGTATTCTTTATCATACCGCTTCGGTTTATTAACAAGTTGTTCCATTTACCCAGTTTCCTTTCTGATTCATCTTTGATTTAATATTAGCCATTACTGTAGCACCATAACACATCAACTTATTCCACACGAGACTCGTACATAAGACCACACGGTCTAAGACATATAGGCCACTGAATACTCTCTCAATATTTCCCAGAAGTACCACATTCTACCATACTTTATTTTGATGAACTTCCCGCAATTTTTTTTTGTTATCATTACTTCCCAATACGGATACCTAGAATCCCATCATTCACATGATATGACACAAGCCTTGATCTTCTCTAACGAAACCGCCATCTTTAGCCACATACACAAACCTTAAGGCACCTGACTGTTACAAGCCAAATCTTGAACACTACAAAACCATTCTCGGGCATCATTCACCCTTATTCAGCTGTAATTCAACTGTCCTATTGAGTAGAACCACTCGTGTTTTGTTAGAACTCTGACATCGCAGAATCATGATTACATACGGATACAATTAGCTATCTTTCTTTTCTATACACCGAACATTCTTTACCAACATAAGTTCACAACATCCTAGTATTTCTTCATATCTACGAAGCACCATAACCTTTATCAAAATTTCCCACATACCTAGAGACAGAGCCAACACAACATACGACAGTGCAATCAGTTAATCAATAACAACCTCCACAACTTAGCTCGGAGTCATACATCAAGGAACATGACCGGCACCTGACCGGGTTGCCCCAATCAAGCGGACCTGGGTGCCTTTCATTCCCACGCATTACCCCTGTATTGATTGTTTCCCATTAACCAACTATCTTACTAACCATGAATGATTTCACATTAAACAAATAAAACCATACGAGTGATTCATTAACAAGTTTGCAGTTTTTACAACGCCCGACATAACATAATATATACATAAGACTGGAATCCCACAGTTTACATGTCTACAGAGCCTCTAGGATACAAAAGGAAATACAATACTTGCCGGTAACAAGGCTCCGGCTATACCTTACAAAACCAAAATGAAATCTAAACAGAAGTGGCATGAACCACACAAGGCACCGAGGAAGAAAGGGGCTCAACAAAAAGGGCAGTGGAAGGAGAAGGATACTACTGCCGATGAGCTGAAGTGCCTGCTACTGATCCACCTACAATCATGACACGAATGTAGCGCCCCCCCAAAAGGGACGTCAGTACACTTGAATTGTACTGGTATGTATGGACAAACTTTGTCCCAAGTAAACTCAAGCCATTAAATTACATTAAAACTAATCAAGCCAACCAACCATGTTTTCCACCTTTTACTCATTTCAGATAAGCCTCAACACAAGCACATTCAAGGTCAACAAATAGAACAACAACCAATCAACAACATAAATTGCAAGTAGTCAAACATAGGAGCAATCAGTGCTCCCCAGGTTGCAAACTCTCCTGCTGTCTCCTTTCACAATTTCACATTATTGATTTTTGTATAAATTTTCAATAGCGATTTCGATCGCTTTCCATCCTTATTGCCCCTGACCACCCTTATTACCTCGGCCACCCTTATCACCCCAACCCACACCTTATTTCCCCACGTTGCGGTGCGCAACACGACCCCGCCTTACAGTTGAAACACAACAATTTCAAACAGCAGATAAGGTACTACACACAATTTCAACAAGTTCAAATAAGCAACTTACACATTGGTTCATGTTCTCAATTTCTTCTCAAGCCAATATCAAAACCAAGTTACAAGTATTCCAAAATCGAAAATGCCCACATAATCATGTTCAACAATTTAATACAATTAAGGTGTTTCAAATTCCTTCCACAATAAGCCAAATATGCCATCACAATGGTTGTTCCCAATTCTTTACCAATCTCGATTACCTTTTTATCTTTCAATTCATATTTCATACCACACCACACGTAGTTCAACATCAACCAAATGCTCAACAAGGGAATCAAAGAATTACGTAAAATTTCTCAATTTGACACATGCCAAAACAATTCGCACACATTGGGCGATTTTACAAGAATCAAAATTAGCCATACATACCTGGTGATGAGTTTTCTTCCGTCAACTTCCTACTTTATGCTTACCCATGCTATCTTACTCTTGCCAACCTTGTTCTTGAAGACTCTTACTTCTACTCACTTCTTTTTACTAAAAATCAAGTTCAATAATCATGCATGAGTGTAAAAATTCTATTTTCAAAAGCTATTATATGCAAACCTCTCTTTACCCAATTAAAACTGAAAGTCAAAGAAAATAGTTAGGGTTTTTACCTTGAAAAGATTGGAGAAGTTGAATCCTTGTCCTAAGATCCCTTGGAATTAAGATAGTTGTAACAATCTTTGAAGATGAAAGATTTCTCTCTCTAAAAACCCTCTCTTCTCTCTCTAATTTTGGTAAGATGATATGATAAAATGAAGAAGAAGTGTGTTATATTAAAGAAGAGATCGGGTCAAAATGTTACAAAAATCTGGGTCGGGGTCAATTATGCGGTGCACAATGCGACCGCAGAATCAACATGCGGTCCGCAGAGTGACCGCAAAATGGCCTCAAAATTACGCAGGTTCTGTTACAGAATGCGGCCAGAATGCGGTCCGCATGCTTGATCTGCGGTCGCAAAGTGCACCGCAGATTTGACATGCGATCGCATATCGACCGCATTTTCAACACGATTTTGGGAAACTCTCTGGAATGTTTTGCGGCAAGAATGCGATCCGCATGTCAGGTTTGCGATCGCATTCTTGACCGCATATTGGACACTTTTCGGAAAAATTAATTCTCTACATTTTTGAAACTTAAATCACTACCAAGGGTCCGAACCACGGCGAGCTTAATTCTACGCATTCCTAACACATTATTCGGACCATGACACCACAGCTACTAGGTTTTATGCACAAAATTTTTTTACGGGGCCTTACACATACATCAAAGCACTTTCAACCACTCATATCATTATTACTCAAGTGATGCCGAAATGTTAATATGAGATTAAACTCAAGTCATTTACAAGCCTTGACGGAGACTCGAATCATCAGAGACCTTAGCTCTTCTGCAATTCTTGCAGATATACATGCACCACCAATAAGCCCACTCTCTTTAGGTGACAGAAATCTTTCTAAGTCCCAAATTTTCCAAAAATTTCGGCAGAGTTTTCTTTGTAAATTGGCCTATCCACCTGCCAGAGAATCACCAAACCATTTTAACAATACATCCACAACTCAACAAGATATCACAATGTATTTCAACAACATTAAATCTCAATACTATACGAATCATAATTTATACTTGAACCTGCGTTGTACCTGCTCGAATCATAACACATATCAAAATCACTTTAGTCTTCCCCAGTTTAAACTCGTTCCACTACACATAAGGCACTTTACCTTCCAATTACGAGATATGACAATTATTTCTCACGCCCATAGCTAGGGCTACATATCAAATCACAATAAGAACCGAATACCTTACAGCTCTCCCATTATCAAACTGCCATTTGCACAATAAGGATCAGTACCGATCGTATGAACTTCATAATACCGACTCGCAAAATTAATACCTTGGTGCTCAAGCCATAGACAAGGATCCGGCCTCAAGTCCTCCCGACTGGCCCAACATGAACTCGATCGAGGAATTGCAAGCCATGAGTCAATTATATTACTGAGCGCTTGATGCGTACACAGACGTGCGGAAGGAATTTCAAAATTATATCTCAAGCTGAATCAAGTGCGCACGATAAGAATTCCAAGAAATGTGAAGTGTTTCCTAAAGGTTCGCAGCCTCCCGAGGATAAGTACAGGCGTCCCGTACCGATCCACAAGACTCTACTAACCGGCTCAAGACTCATGAGGCCTAGTAAACCTAGGCTTTGATACCAACTTGTCACGACCCCAAATCCGGTCGTGATGGCGCCAAGCATACTGCTAGGCCAGCCCGACCAATCAACAATAACCACGGAGCCACAAGCTCACTTTATCCGATTTAAGCATAACAGTGTTAGATATATTAAAAATAGGGAACCAAGTCCCAACACGTGCCAACTCCCAAAGACCGAAGGGTCAAGAGTCATGAGCCTCTACAGAGTATACAAAGTGTAAATAGTGAATATAATTGTGCACAAGTGTGGGATGATCAGAACAAAAATACAGACAAACTGGAGAATCAGGTCCTGCGAACGCTAGCAGCTACCTCGACTGTCCAAAAGCACTCCCGAGTCGCAATAGAATCAGCCCTGCTGTGATGTACCTGGATCTGCACACAAGGTGCAGGAAGTCGGGTGTGAGTACTTCCAACTCAGCAGTAATAAAAGTAAATAATGCTGAAGGGAAGAAAACCACGATAGGCACTATCTCATGCTACACAATACGGAACTATCTTTTTATTCCTTTCAAGCATATGTGAGTAGATTATTTAGGAATCTCGATTTTTAGGTACTTTCTTTCATGATAATATACCAATACCTGGATACAATCTCAAGCAGTGCAAGTCCGCACTCAAATCAGCCCCTCGGGCTCAGCACTCCTTATCAATTTACACCAGGAGATCTGCTCAATAAGGCAACTAATGCATGTGTGCCAGTAATGTATGAGTGCCGAATGTTATGCCACGTAGTACACGTAAACCAATGTATGTATGCCATGCAATGCATATGACCGCTACGACGCGTAGCCCGATCCAAATTTGGGTACCCGTGCTCACTGTGGGGGTTCAGACTCCGGAGGGGCTCCTACAGCCCAAGCACAATATCAATATCACACCTGCTGCGGCGTGCAGCCCGATCCATATACCACTGCGGCGTGCAGTCCGATCCATGCATATGTATGCATATGCTCACATGAATGTCATGCCCTAACATATGGCTCTCGGCCCCAATCAGTCTAACAAATAATCAAGAAAGCCCTACGGCAACAATATCATATTAGCTCACAGCAAAAAAAATATTATTAAGACCTTGTTCAAGTTTTTCATAACCTTATAAAAATGCTGAATAACAATAATTCCATTTTAAACCTTAAATTTAGAATAAAATATGCTCAGTGTTATCAAAATAGTGATACCAATCCTTGAAGGATTCAAATAATTGGCACGAAGCCCAAACGTGATAATTAGTCCAATTCATTTTAACAATTAGGTGTTATTATTTATTACGCGGGACGGACCAAGTCACGATCCCCAATGGTGCTCTACCCCACGCCCGTTATTCGGCATGCAAGTCACCTCAACACAGCACTAAGATGTGCAAGTCCGGGGTTTACTAACCCTCGGGACATCATTTACAAGAATTACCCACCTCGAACCGACGAAAACTCATGCCCGCGACGCCTTAGCTCCTCGAACCGGCATCAACGCACGTCAAAACTAGCACAAATCAGCACAAATATATCAAAATAGGCTAATGGAACATCACCCAATCGAAAGAACTCCAAAAATATCAAAAATCACGAAATTTGCAAAACCCGAGCCCCAGGCCCACATCTCGAAAAACTTCGAAACTTATATTTCCAAAACCCTCGTCTCGCTACGAGTCCATACATATAAAATTTACCAAAATCGGAGTTCGATTGGCCTTTCAAAACCCAAATTTTCGTTTTCAATATCTAGGCCACAATCCTTCACAATTTCTACTCAAATTCATGAAGATTGATGTTAATTCTACCATAAAATGATGTTTTTGAGTCAAGAAACTTACCTCCGATGAATACCCAATGATTTTCCAGCGTTTTCCCGTGATTTCTTCTCTCTAGGGCTCAAAAATGGGGGTTTATGAAATAAAACCCGTATGTGAAATGTTTCTGGTTTTAATTCACTGCCTGGGACTTTTCTTCTACGCGTTCGCGTTCCTTGCCACGCGTTCGCGATGCCCAGCTCCGGATTGACCTTCGCGAACGCGACCTCCCCAACGCATTCGCGATGCACTAGCTCCCAGCCGTCTGATTTTCTTTCTACGCGTTCGCGATAACCCTCACGCGAACGCGATGCACACCCTGACAAACCTACGCGAACGCGACATCCTGAACGCGATCGCGAAGATCAAGAATCCTGGCCTACGCAAACGCAATACCCTGTCTCGCGATCACGATGCTTGACTCGCCTGGCCTTCGCGAACGCGGCCCATGCCACGCGAACGCGAAGGCTTGGATGTTGCCCAGTGATCTGAAATTTTTCTGCAGATTTTTAAGTTCCAAAAATGCCAGATGATGGTCCGGATTCACCCCGAGGCCCCCGGGACCCCAACGAAAACCACAAACATACTCCAAAACACGATACGAATTTGTTCCAATCATAAAAACACCATCCTAAACATCAAAATCACCAATTACACACGGATTCAAGCCTAAGTTTCTTCAAAACTTCCAAATTACACATTCCATCAAAAACCCGACCAAACGACGTCCGAATGACCTGAAATTTTGCAGGCACATCCAAAATCACCTAACGGAGCTACTACAACTGTCGGAATTCCATTCCGACTCCCGGATCAAAATCTCACCTACCGTTCGGATTTCGCCAAAATTCAACCTTAGCCAATTCAAGCCTATTTCTACACCGGGCCTCCAAATTCAATTCTGATTGCTCTCCTAAGTCATAAATGATCCCCCGAAACTAGTCGAATCATCAGAATCTGATTCCGAGCACTCTAACTCGATAGTCAACTCTAGGTTGACTTTCCATATTCAAACGTCCTTCAAACATGCTATTTGCTTCATTTTCAATTCAATTCACTCCTAACTCACCCGATAGGCTCTAACACTGATATAAAAGCATAAAACATGTAATTGCAACATGACAAGGTGGTAAGTTCCCGTAACGACAGGTCGGGTCGTTACAAAAAAGGGAGGTGTGACATTATTATTTGATCATCGATTAAATTACAGTTTATGTATTGTCTATTTTGATCGAGTTCATTAATATTGGGAAATTGATTAATGATAATATGTAATCTGATAGGATAAGAACCTGAAGACTGTGCAGTGACGTTTTTCTACTCCAAATTGAATAAAAACAAATTTTCTGGTAGCAGATTAGATAAACCATTTTGAGTGCAAACTGAAATTGTAGAAATCCATAAATGAGGTGAACCATATTTGATTTGTGTGTGTTAACAGTAATTTGAATCTAGGCCCAACAAAATATGCAAATCTGGTACGTCTATTGGTCCTCGACGTTTACATACAGTGCCCTAAACTTGGACCTGTTGAACTTTAATGAGCAAACTTCACTTATAGCCGGCCGGTGGAAACAAATATCAACCCCTAGCCACAAAATTGTAGTATGCATTTTATAGTCTAAAACTAATTAAAAGGTTAGCCTAAGAATTCTCCCCATCTTCGCCATCCTTTGTTTTCGTCACCTTCATATTTTCTGTGATATCATCACCTTCATATTTTCTGCCAGCTTTCATGTTTGCTTGCTTGCTTTTTCTGCAAGCAAAACATGGTGATTGTAAGCGCCTCGATTTTCGTTTTATACTTTTTATGTAAGAAATTAACTTGTGTATGCTGCAGTGTGAAATAATTTTTACACTTATCAATTGCAAGATAATTACATCTTAGAAAATAAAATACATACCTGAAAAATAATTTGCTAAAACAGTTAAATTTTATAATAAAGTAGTACTAATTTATTCCTTTTCTATGGGATTTCCCTTTCTTAGCCTTTGATGTAAAATTAAGTTCTCCTTGAGCTCAACGCAAAAAGACATGATGGCTTCAGGGATAGTTTAATTTCGTCGAAAAAGAATTTCTGAATGGTCTTTCTTCTGAATTCTTTATTGGTTTTCCATTTATAAATTTGACTCTGAGTATTTTCTGTATCAACTAGTGGAAGGGGATAAGTGTAAAACGTAACCATTTAGAGGAAGAGTGATGTTTTGCTATATATTTTGCTATATATAGCATTTCTTTTTCTTAGTACTTACAGTCATTAGGAATTCATTGGTTCTTTATCTTGCCTTCAATGCTATAATCTTATTTTTCAATATTTTTTTTGGATTATCATATAATCTTAGTTTTCAATATTTTTTTCTCGGCTAGGAAAAATGCAAAAAGAATTAAAGCAACAAATTTAGCCTTTTTCTTTATAATAGACTATTACTATACAATTTATAAATAATAGACTGTCACTATACAAAATATATACAAAAATAGATTATCACTATAAAATTTTTATACAATAGATATACAAAAAGTTGAAATATCTACAATATAAATTGGTATTATACAAAAATTATACAAAATAGATTGTCACTATACAGCAAATATATAAAATAAATGTAACTATACAAAATATATACAAAATAGATGTAACTATACAAAAAATTATACAAAATAGATTGTCACTATACAAAAAATATACATAATAGATGTTACTATACAAAATATATACAAAAAAGACTGTCACTATACAAAAATACATGATACACTCCAAAATATTAGAAAATACACATTATACACAATTTTTATACATTTTTTAGATAAATTATACATTCACGATACAAGTTATATTTGGGATACACAAATACATACACTTTAGATACACAAGCACAGTTGAGATAGGCTCAATATACACCAATGATACACTATTGAACTTAGGATACAATATTTATACATTGCAAAAAAAAAATTCTCCATTGCGCTAGGTAGGGGTCGAACCTGTGACCATCTGCTTAGGAATCAGGCGCTCTACCCACTGAGCTACAAGCACTTATGTTGTCATACTCTTTCTGTCCGGCTAGTATATGCAATATGTTTGGGCCGAAGGGCCATTTTTTGAAAGTGGGTCAAAACATGGGCTATTAAAATTTTGAGGGGCTATAGAGGGTAGTTTTCTCAACTTTGGCCCATGTCCTACACTCTTCAGTGTAGGGGATCAGCCGACTCACCCATGCCCTTATGTGAGGCACAAACTGAGGCGTGCGCGCCCTCACTGCTTACACAGAAAATAGTAAACTTTAATTGAGGCAAGGTGTCGCCATGGGCTGCAGTCTAGCCCGATGCCATTTGAGGCCCAAAACGCACAGGTCACAACCTAAAGATAAACTAGTAAGTGATGAATAAAATAATTAGGATCTGTTGTTTGTTATTAGTGACAAGAAACAAATAGAAAATATAGCATCTTTAGATATGACCTTAATAAAAATGAGATGAACCTCACCATATTAAATCCATAACTACGGGGCCCTCAAACAAAGCATTACGAAAATCTTAGAATTGGAAGGACCGTTTAGCATACATTCTCATGAATGGGTGCACATTTATGTGACCCAAATCCTACTCCCAACGAAATCAAAATGTATCAAAAGCCACAGGCGTACTGGTACGGTGTGGTCAAGGAATGCATTTTCACGACGTTGCAATTCTTAAAATTCAAAAAGTGAAACATTAATGCACATGATTTAAAACATATAATCAGAATTAGATAAAATTAAAAACAACAATTGAGAGACCATGCTTGAACCACGGAATCCGGGAGTGCCTAACACCTTCTCCCGGGTTAACAGAATTCCTTATCCGGATTTCTAGTTCGCAGACTGTAACAGAGTCAAACTTTCCTCGATTCGAGATTAAACCGGTGACTTGGGAAACCAATATATTCTCAAGTGGTGACTCTAAAAACTTAAATAACTAATCATGTTCCGACTGTCCTTAAATTGAAAAAACTCATATATGCCCTCACGAGTAAAGTAGCATAATAATATATGAAAAAAGGAGGTGTGACAAGTACAGTCTGGATATAAGGTCAACAATTTAAGTAATAAACAGGACAATAACAATAATTAATGAGAACAGAAAAATCAACAGTTGCACAGCATCAACCTTCGTGCTTTTACTCGCATTCTCACCAAAAGCAATCAATTAAAGTGCACGGCATCAACCTTCGTGCTTTCGCTCCTATAACTCTCAAATCATGGCACGAAATAATCCTTCGTGCGAATATAATCAAATCAGAGCACGGAATGTTCCTTCGTGCATAAATAATCAAAACATGGCACGGAATGACCCTTCGTGCAAATATAATTAAAACATGACACGGAATTACCCTTCGTGCAAATATAATCAAACATGGCATGGAATGACCCTTCGTGCATTATCCCAAATAGTAATCACAACCAAACGGGGTGAGAGGATAAATAAATAATAAGAAATGTCCCAGCAAGAGAAAAACACAATTAAATAGCTAAATCCCGGCAAGGGAGAAACAAAAATAACTTTTACATCCCGACAAGGGAGATAATCAATATACTCGAACCATCACCGCAAGGGATTAATCATATTTTTTTCTATTTCCTTCATTTCTTACCCAATAGTCTTTTTATTGTTCGAGTCAACACTCCAAAGAATTTACAATTCTCAATCAATCCTCATACTCTTCACATTACATAAGATTCATCAATTAGCATGGAGAAGTCATAATAATACCAAAATAAGTACAAACAAGGACCCATGGTTATGCTATACACCGGTGTATAGATACTCATCACCATGCCTATAGACCATACTCAATATTTAGCAATTGGCAAACAACACCCTAATCCTATTCCCTCAAGCCAAAGTTAGATCAAACACTTACCTTGGCCCCAAGAATAGCAATCAATCCTCAAATACCGTCTTTCATCATTCGACTCTGAAACAATGATATCTAGGCATAATTAATTCAATAACATCAACAAAGACTCAATGACAACATCCCATAGCCCAGATATGAAGTTTCTAACATTCTTTCAAAAATACCAAAATTCGACATAGAGCCCACATGGTCCAAACACGAGGCTCGGACCAAAACTTAGTTACCTATAACCCCACAAGTTCAAATATGCAATTTATTTTAAGATTAGACCCCAAATTGAGGTTGAATCACCCAAACTTCTCAAAACCCTAACTCTACCCAAAACCCTTAATTTCTACTTTTACTTCATGATTTAGGTCTAGAATTTTAGTAATTAATGAGGAAGAGTGAAAGAATTAGGTGGGAAATTACTTACCCAAAGACTTTGGTGAAAAAGAGCTTTGAAAATCGCCCCTAGAGCTTGGAGAAGACAATATTTATAAAAGAATGGGAATAATCCCGTAATGGTATGTTTTTAGACTTTAAAAATCACTAGACGAATTTGTTCTGTGCGTGGCGACATAAGGGCCGCGTTTGCGAAGTGGTGGGAACTGGAAGCATCACGTTCGCGAGTGAGGGCTGCGAACGCGAAGAGTAAAATTGTTGGGATCCAAGGTTGGCCTACATGAACGCATATCAAGAGACACGAACGCGATAGAGGAAACAGCAAACCATCGCGGTCGCGATGGCCAGAATGCGAACGCAAAGAAGGGAATTACTGGGGCCCTGAATTTGGCTTACGCGTTCGTGAGGTTCAAGACGTGAACGCGAAGGGGGAAGACACAGAGCTACTCGAACACGAGGGTAAGAGTGCGAACGCGAAGAAGGAAATCCCTGTGCACAAACACCAGATTTTCTGCAACTTTTTCTAAGTTCAAAACACCCTAAACCACCTCTGAATCACTCATGAGCCCTCAGGGCTCCTAACCAAACATACACACTAACTCAACAACCTCATATAAACTTAATCGAGCGATCAAATCGTCATAAAAACATCAAAATCAATGAATCAAACTTCAAAATCATTATTTTTCATTCTAACGATATTTAGGTCCGAAACATTTCAAACGACGTCCGATTTTGACCAAACTTTACAGAAAGCGCTTAACACATATATAAGACTTGTTTCGGCAAAACCAAAATACGAGCCCGATACCATAGTCTTTTATTAAATTTTTATTTTTATTTTCCTTAATAATTTCAAAAAAAATAATTTCACAGAAAAATTCTTTTCTCGGGCTCTAGACCTCGGATTTCGACTCCGGGCACATGTCCGAGACCCATATTTTTTTACTGACCCTCCAGGACTGTCAAATCACGGGGCCAAGTCTGTTTACTAAAAATATTAACCGAAGTCAACTTTAATCATTTTAAAGACATATTTTGAAATATTTTATAGAATTTAACATATAACCTTTCCGGCTATGCGCTCGTACTATGCACGTGAATCGAAGCAACTGAAGGTATAGTTTTCAAGGCCTCGAAAGCACAAAAAAAAAATCCAGTAATAACCCTTTGGGTCATCACAGTTTGAGTTTATAGAGCTCATATTGCATAAGAGATAGAGTTGTAATGAGATAGGTAGTTGTGTAAGCGATGCTATCGGTTTGTACAATTTTATCAGTGGTTAATATAAAAGAGATTAATTACCAAAAAATGTTAGACACTAATATGCGAACGATTTATCTATAATACCATGTCAGTGTATGATATTATACCATGTTGGTATCATAGAAGATTGAGTGTGTTTCTATAATGAATGAACCGGACCTCTATGATACCGTATTAACATATGATATATGTCATATGAGTATCATAGATGATCGATATTTTTTGTTGTTAAAGAATTGGACGTTGGTTCTTTATGTACCCTGTTAGTACATAATATATATCATATGGATATCATAATATACTACAACAATATACTTCAACTGCTACTAATATATTTTTGGTATACTATAAGCTAGAATACGTTATTTGAATAATAACATATAAAAATAAAAATAAAATATATAATACCATGTCAGTGTATGATATTATACCATGTTGGTATCATAGAAGATTGAGTGTGTTTCTATAATGAATGAACCGGACCTCTATGATACCGTATTAACATATGATATATGTCATATGAGTATCATAGATGATCGATATTTTTTGTTGTTAAAGAATTGGACGTTGGTTCTTTATGTACCCTGTTAGTACATAATATATATCATATGGATATCATAATATACTACAACAATATACTTCAACTGCTACTAATATATTTTTGGTATACTATAAGCTAGAATACGTTATTTGAATAATAACATATAAAAATAAAAATAAAATATATATTAGTTATATTAGTTATTTTTTTAATATAGTGAAAAAAGAAATAGAGAAAAATATTTAAAAAATAAAAAATAAAAAAGAAGCAAAAAAGGTGTGCAAAATTAGATTATGAAAAAAAAGGAAATAAAGAAAAAAAGAATTCAAAATAACAATAATAATAATAATAAATAAACTAGAAAATGAAAGGAAAAAAAGAAGAGAAAACGGCTATAATGTATATGTTGGTTTAATAACATATTTCGAGAAGAAAAAGGAGGAAAAAAAGAGAAAATATATACTATGTTATATTAAAAAAGTAAACGAATATTTACTGTGTCAATTATCTTTTATTATCGTTATATAAAAAAGAAGAATAAAGAAAAGAAGAAAGAGAAAATAAAAAATAATATAATTGAAATTTTTTAAATAAAAAAAAGGAGAAAAAGGTAACATATAGACTAAACGAGTAAAAGAGGTAACTATAGTACTATACACAAAAGTTACAATGGGTAGGAAGAGTAATTAATTTAATGTGTAGGCAAAGGCAATTAATTTGATTTTTTTTTTTTTTGGTAAAGCTATAAAACTCCCAATTAAAAGATGGAACCAAATCTATTTCGTAAGAATTTGATATGCATTCAATTTGATTTTGCTTGGTACTGGGGTCGAAAAAATGAGTTTAACCGATATATAGTATTCATATATTTTTATAAATACATACGATTTCTTTAAAAAAAAAAATTTAACTATATTTGTGATCTTCTCATAAGATATACTAATATTTAATAGAACTATTGTAGTGCATTCATGTTAATTTATTTTAAATAATAATTGATTTTAGCGTGCATGATCATAATTTTATCAAGCATTGTTAATATACTTCAACCTCTTTCTTCTTTCACACATGTCAACGCCAATTAAACTATTATATTTTTCTTAATTTGGAGACGCGATTTTATTAGTGATTTGTAACATATCTTTATCTAGGTTTTATACTGATACATGCTAGTTAGTTCTTAATACTTTTTCAGCCTCAGTAGTATATAAAGAATCAGAAGACATTATACATGGTTGATAAATATTTTCTTTGTCTTAAATTATCTATCATACTCTTAAGCAGATATTAATTAGGAGGAACTTTTGACTATTTTATCATTACTTATATCTTAGGATATAATCTCTCTTTATTAAATATTGCTATATAGTTCATGAGTAATTTAAAGAATAATTACTACTATTACGATAGGTTTATGAGTAATTTAAAGAATAATTACTACTATTACGATAGGATGAGAAATATAATGAATTTTGTTTTTGACTGATAAACGATAAACTATTTGGGACATCTGCTTTTTATAATATACGACATATAATTTGAGTTGGAGTGAGTAATACATGTAGAATGAAAAATGGTTGGGAAAAAATCCGGGGGTTTGACACAGTTACCCACAAAAACAAAACTATTTATCCTTGTCTACTCATTTATTTTTCTACCCATAAACTAATTATATTTCTTACCCTAGTAGTTTTTGTGGGGAATTTTTTTCTTTATTTTCTAATTCTTTTTTATTTCTATGATTCTTTTCTTTTTTTCCTTTTTTTTCTTTCTTTTCTCCTTTTCTTTTTTCTCATTTCTTCCTTTTTTTTTCTTTTTTTTACTTTTATTCATTTATTTTTGCCTAAATTGTATTATTGTTATTTTTGCCATAACTTATTTTACACTCAAATTTGATTCCTTCTTTACTTTTTTTTTATTTTTATT
The DNA here is from genome assembly GCA_032618575.1 of Nicotiana noctiflora. NCBI lineage: Eukaryota > Viridiplantae > Streptophyta > Magnoliopsida > Solanales > Solanaceae > Nicotiana > Nicotiana noctiflora. The sequence goes on along the minus strand of JASVEL010013229.1, from coordinate 105,923 downwards.
TTTTTCTTTATTTGTTGTTCCTTTTCTAATTTCACTGATTGCCATGCAAATCTTGATCTTCTTCCCTACAAATATCAATACATACTCTACCATTAGCAGTAATATCAACCAGTTATGGAGCAAGAAATATAATCTGCGGCCACTGAATCTCCATATATACTAGTTAGAATAGAAATGATAATAAAATATTAAGAAATACAATAAAAATGAACGTAGAAAAAAAGGCTTGTAGTACCATATGATACCAATAATATGGTATACATGTGTACCAACAGAGTATATGATTGCTCTAGAATATTGCTAGAACTATCTATGACTATACTACTGTACCAAAACATTAAAGGATACAATAAAAGTATGGGAAAATTACATGATCGCATTGAAAGCTAAATATTCGCAAAGCAACTTGCTCATTCCATATACGAAAATGATATATAGTTATATGGGTCGTTCCAACGATTGCCTATAATTATAAAAACTATTACCTAATCTATATCCATCGACACAAAAAAAAAATTTCGGCCCTGTAAATCACGTTCATATAAATTATTTCAGAATAGAATTCACTTAAAAATGCAGCCAAGACAACCAAAAAAAAAATGTTCCAACTATAATATGACACCAATATGGTATATAACTATACCAACATGGTATAAAGATTTACTGATTAATTCCCGACAACTATTGACTATACTATTATTACATAACACACATGCATAAAGAGAAAAATAAAAAGATAGTGTACCACATATTAATATAATAATATATTTCAAGATATTGTGCTATATTACTATTATTAAAAGAAAATCAAATATTGTACTAATAAATACAGCTCAGATAACCAAAAAATGATTCAACTTACATATGATACCAATATAGTATATAGCTATACTAATATGGTATATAGTTGGAATGAATTATATATCAAAATGATATATTTGTATACTATTTGAGTATACAATACAAATTCATCTTCTTCTCTTGTTCAACTATTTTTCAACCCAAACTTCTAAAATCTACTATACAAAATTGACTAAAATATTAATTACAACCTTCAATAAACTTTCTAAACACACCCATATAGGATTGGATCAAAATAATTAAAAACTCAAACAACCCAAATTATGAATTTCAAACTTCAAGCTCCTTCAATGGTGGATTTGAATTTTTGTCAATAAAATAGTTAAAAATTAGCATTAATATCATAATCAAAGAACAATACCCAATAAATTTCAACAGCAAACATTTCAACACACATAAAAATTCAAATTTTAGTTATATAGTACTTATTATTTTTGTTTTACTTTTAGAAGATAAAATAAATTTTGGAGCACAAATTAAAAAAAAAAAAGGTGATGATAGCAAACAAAAAAAAAGGTACAATACTAACTACACTACCTACTGTTGAAAAAAGCTAACTATTCTTTGGCTTCTTTTTAGGATTCACATTTTTGCTCCTTAAACTTGATATGTTCATCGTAAGAATTGAATTTGTGGGTAATTAGTTCTAATAGGATAGGTATTGATGTAATTATTTTTCAAATAGGTAATTAAGGGTAATTACTTTTGATTGAGTAAGTATATATGGTAACTTATTTTAAGAGGTCCAAATACGTCCTTAATCTATGCGAAATTAATAGAATTTTTCTGTCAACCACACTTTAGCACAACCATGCACCTGCTATCAAATACTTGTTCTAAATATTCCTTATTTTAAATGGCCTCATAAGGATACACATACTTTGAGGCTATATTTGACCAATTAAAGCTCTTAAGCTTATATATTAATGAATTATGCCTTGTTTAGTTTATGGAAATGTAATGATAAAATTTCGCTCAAATCGATTCTTTTCTAAATCTTAAATGCGAACAAAGAAAAGCATAAAATACCTTAAGCTATTTTGTTGGAAGTGAAATTTATACCACAGCCGACCCAGTTTGAGAGGTTTCTCTTCCCTAGATTAAATTTTTGTACACTTGGCTTATCTTTACTCTTAAACCACGTTTCTGTTTTTTCCAAAGCAAAATGTATCATGTTTTATTTATACGGAGTAGAGTAATTAATTTATTTTTTGTTATTGAGTTGAAATTCTACACATTTAATTGATGCAGTTGATTCATTTATTGTCTATGATGGCTAAATTGTCTATTGTATTAGTTTTTATTGTTGTGATACCGAAAGGGGTTATTTATTGGTGTCTTGAGGCACATAATGTCGATATTTATAAATAAATATAAGTGTCCCAACAAATGCTTTAGTTTTTTCGACTCTTTGCTTCTCTTTGTTCGTATTTAAGATTTACCGACGAAGGGTAGTTGATTTTAGGGAAATTTTATCAACAAACTTTTATTATATTACCATGAACAGAACAAAATAATTGAATAAACTATAAGTTTCAAGTGTCAAATATGCCATTAAAGTAAGCGCGTGGACCAGATATATAATCCATATGGTGTCGAATTCCTTCGGTTTATTTTTACTTGACCCCCCAAATAATAAAATTAAGAATATAATTTGAAATAAGTAATTAATATTGTGGGTATAACAAAAAAAAAAATCTTTCCTTGAAATTTACGCTAAAACTGATAAGTAAATATGAAAATTTATATTCAAAATGGAAAATTTCACATTAGAACAAGTGATTTCTACTTTTCAATTTTATAGCCCATGTTTCTGTCACCACCCCCAATCCCGGTCGTAATGGCGCCCAACACAATTTTTAGGCAAGCCCGACCATTTAACACCCTCAACCCGAGCATGCAGCTCTATACCAGTTAATTTAACTATTTGTAACAGATATCAAAGCTTAATGGTTCACTGATAGATAGAAGCAATACTGAGAATGTTGATAAAACCAATAAAACTCCCCCAAGACCTGGGATCATGAATCTAGAACATCTAATAACACAAAGTAACAGTCCTCAGTAATACAGATGTTCTAAAATGCGGAAATGATAAAAGATATAGGGGAGAAGTCGGGTCATGCGGACGTCAGGCAACTACCTCGACAACTCCTGAGGAGCTCGGAAAATAACAGATAGCTCGACTCTACTCCCAGAACACCTGAATATGCACACATGGTGCAGGGAGTAAAGTGAGTACTTCCAACTTTGTGGTAATAAGAGTAAATAATGTTGAGAGGCAAGAAATCACGTAAGAGCACTCCATCGTGCTATATAGGACAGTACAACCCTTTTTAGAAACAGTAAAACCGTGAAACAGGAATCAGGTCAGTGTAAGAGCACTCCATCTCTTTTTTCGGTTGTATAGATACTCTTGGAGGATAGAGCCATAGTTTTACACTCTTTAGCCTGTGTTTGCTCGTGAGTTTCCGGGTCTTGGAGGTTACATTTTTAGTTATTGTGATAAAGTGTATGTGCCAAGCGGCACCTATTACATTTTTTCTATGTTGTTCCGCTTTTATTTTTAGTTGTTCATAAAGGCTATAAATTACGCAAATTGTGTTAGGCTTACCTAGTCACAAAGACTGGGTGCCGTCATGACAAGTTCACGATTGGTGAACCAGGTTCATGACAGCACAACACTCTATTAACAAGTAACACCAAGGTATATGGTACACAATGCAAGAAAATAGCATGGATGACAATAATATAAGAGTGTTGAATGCCATACCACGTAATACAAACAAGAACCAATGCATGAATGCAATGCATTGCACATGACCAATGCGGCGCGCAGCCAGATCCATTTGGGTAACCGCGCTTACTAGGGTGTGTACAAACTCCGGAGGGGCTCCTACAGTCCAAGCGTAATATCATCATAGCATCGCTGCAACGTGCAGCCCGATCCATCCTAAGTCCAGAACATGCAAATGATCCACTCGGGCAATGTCAAGTAATATCTTTTAACTCAAAACATCAGAAAAATGTGATTTAAGTCTTTAAACTTTAACAATATGTTTGCACATTTCAAATCAGTGTTTAACTCATGATTGAAATCATTTAATATGCTAAGTGTTGTGAAAACAGTGATAATGACCCCTACAGGGTTCAGATAACCAGCACGAACCCCAAAACATGGCAATTAGCCCAATTCAAGATAGTATCTAGCAAGTTTCAGTCAATACGCAGTAAAATCCACAACCGGGACGGACCAAATCACAATTCCCAATGGTGCTCTACCCCATGCTCATACCTGGCGTGCAAGTCACCACGGTACAGCACTATGGTGTGCAAATTCGGGGTTTCAAACCCTCAGGATATCATTTACAAGTATTACTCACCTCGAACTGGCAAAATCTCAAGTTCGCGGTGTCTTTGCCCCTCAAACCGGCCTCCATGTGCGTCGAATCTATCCAAAATCAAAGCGAATACATTACAATATGCCAAGGGAACAATACCGAATCAAAAATAACCGAAATATAGCAAAAATTCCAAAACTAACAAAACCCGAGCCCCGGGCTCACTTCTTGAAAAATTACAAAACTCACATTACCGGATTCCTCGTCTCACCACGAGTCCATAAATACCAAGAACTCCCAAATCCTAGCTCAAATGACCTATCAAAAACTCAAGCCCTAGCCTCCATTTTTAACCTTTAATTCCTTGGGTTTTCAGTGTTAATCCATGTTTATACGCAATAATATCATAATCTAAGACCAAGAATCCATACCTGATGAAAACTCTCGAAATCCTCTTCAAAATCACCCAAAAATCACCTTAGTCTGAAGTCCAAAATGTTTGCTCTTTCAAAATTCACGAAGAAGACTTAACTTATTATTCTGCCCAGATTTTTGCTTCTACAATTCGAACACCGCACCCGCGGTTACCATTTTTATGCCCAAACCACCGCTTCTGCGGTTCATCTTAAAAAGTCCAAGACCGCTTTCTGCGGCAAAGTATCTGTTCATGCGGACCTGCTTCAGCGGCCAGGATTCCGCTTTTGCAGAACCTGCCCTGAGTACCATTTCTGCTTTTGCGCTCCTGTCGACCGCTTCTGCGGGGCCGCAGCTGTGGTCCCAAAATCGTAGGTGCGAAAATACCAGAACCTGTAACCTTAAACATGTAACAAAATTCAAAACTCTCCGTTTAACCACCCGAATTCACCACGATGCCCCAGTGACCTCAACCAAAAGCACAAACATGATCTATTACCTTATTCAAACTTGTTCGAACCATCAACACAATATCGTTAACATCAAAATCATCAAATTTCACCAAATCAAGCCTAAGTTGTGATGACCTGGCACGTCGTTACATGAGTCACCACCCCGTTTCTCCCTTATTGTGTTGTTTCATGTTTTTGTATCGGTATTAGAGTTGATCGGGTGTAATTAATTTGGTTTTGGTTGAAAATAAGGCACATAGTTTGGAAAAGTCAACCAGAAGTTAGCTATTGAGTTAGAGGGATCGAATGTGAATTCCGGTGGTTTGATTAGCTTCGGGAGTTGATTTGTGACATAGAAAAATGATCAAAATTGAATTTAGAGGTCTGGTGTATAAATAGGCTTGAATTAGCGAAGTTAGAATTTTGGCGAATTCCAGTTGATAGGTGAGATTTTGATCCATGGGTCGTAATGGAATTCTAAGAGTTTCAGTAGCTTCGTTAGGTGATTTTGGATATGTTTGCAAATTTTCAGGTCATTCGGACGTCGTTTGGTTGGGTTTTTGATCGAATATGAGTTTCGGAATTTTTGAAGAAAACTAGGCTTGAATTTGATGTGTTTTAATGGTTTTAGCATTGTTTGATGCATTTTGAGGATTGGAACAAGTTCGTATGATATTATGGGATATGTTGGCATGTTTGGTTGAGGTCCCGAGGGCCTCGGGTGAGTTTCGGATGGTCAATCACACCACTTTGTGCTTTAAAAGATAGCAGAAATTGCAGGTTCATTGTCGCAGAGAATTTGTTCTTTGTGATTGCAGGTAAGGGGTCGCGATCGCGTAGAAGATTTTTGGAGGCTGGTGATTTTTTCTATGCGTTCGCGTTTAGAGCTCCGCGTTCGCGAAAGGAAAAATGGTATAGCTTCGCATTCGCGTTAGTTGGTCCGCGATCGCGGAAGGTCGGTCATATGGTGCATCGCGATCGCATGAAGTTAGTCGCGATCGCATAGAAGGAACTTGAAGGCCCTGATTTTTTTGTACTTCGTGATCGCGTGACCTGGGTCGCGATCGCGATGAAGGATTTCTGGACCAGGGCAGAATATTTAAAAATATTTCATCCGCGAGTTAGGGTCATTTTCCTCCATTTTATAGCAATCTTGGGAGCTTTTGGCAAGGAAATAAGAGGGTTTCGACTGGGAATCGATTTGAGGTAAGTTTTATGAGTTAAATACATGATTTTATCGAAGATTCATCCATTAAATTCCTGAAATTGGGTATAAAATTGGGGAAATTAGGGCTTGGTTTTTGCTCTGTAACTTTGGGATTTGGTGGCCCATTTGAACTCTGATTTTGATAATTTAACATGTACGGACTCGTAGCGAGACGAGGATTCCAAAAATGTGATTTTCATAATTTTTTGAGAAGCGGACCCGGGGCTCGGGTTTTGCTAGTTTCAAGATTTTTGTTATATTTAGATTTTTTTCGATTGGGTGTTGTTCCATTAGCCTATTATGATATATTTGTACTGCCTTTGGCTAGTTTCGACGCGCATGCAGGCCAGTTTGAGGAGCAAAGGAGTCGTGGGCTTGAGTTTTACCGGATCGAGGTGAGTAATACTTGGGAATAATATCCTGAGGTTTGAAACCCCGGATTTGCACATCTTAGTGTTGTATCGAGGTGACTTGCACGCTGGACATGAGCGTGGGGTAGAGCACCGTCGGGGATCGTGACTTGGTCGGTCCCAATTGTCGGTTTTTACCGCGTATTTGAAAATAATTTGTTGTTATCATTATGATTTGGGCTCATTGCCATACTTAGGGCTTATTGCCAACTATTTGAACTCTTTATGAACTTGAACTGTCATCACTATTTCCATCAATATTTGAAATATGATTTGAACTCAGTCCGTGTGATTTACACTATTTTTTAACTCAACTATATTTTACTCAAACTTGGAGTTTTAAACGATATTTGAACTATCATTTGAGCTGAGTATTATTGTTTTACTGATGCCCGAGGGGCTTTTTGACTATTCTGGGACTGATTGGGGCCGAGGGTCATATGTGAGGACATGAGGAGTGATTTAAGGAGGCTTTCAGGCCTCGAGTGTTATGTGTGCATATGTATATACATGCATGGATAGGACTGCACGCCACAGTAGCATATTGCATGGATGGGACTACACGCCGCAGTATCATATTGCATGGATCCGACTGCACACCGCAGTAGTATATTATATGGATCGGACAACACATCGTAGTAGTATGTTATATGGATTGGACTGCACGCCGCAGTATTATTGTGCTTGGGTTGTAGGATCCCCATCGGAGTCTGAACCCTTACAGTGAGCACGAGTACCCAAATGGATCGGGCTGCACGCCGCAGCGGTCATATGCATTGCATTGCATTCACTCCTGTTTGTACTACGTGACATGACATTAGCAGTCTTATATCATTGGCATACATACTATTACTTGCCTTGTTGACCAGATACCCTGGTGTTACATGTTGAGGAGTGTTATGCCCAAGGGGCCAACTTGTGAGCGGACTTGCTCTATCTGATATAGCATTCATATGTTGGCTGTTGAAAAAGAAAAAGGGATATTTGTAAAATAGATTTTCAAAAGTGATATTTTTAACTGATCTTGAGATTTTCCAAAAGAATTTTTACCATATTACAATTTTTTTCAAAGGAATTGTACTGTCTTGTATAGCAGTTGTTGTGCCCATACGTGTTTTCTTATCGCTCGGTTATTATTCTCTTTTATTATCACTAAGTTGGAAGTACTCACTTTACTCTCTGCACCTTGCGTGCAGTTGCAGGTATTGTTCACCCGTTAGCGGGTTATTAGCCGGGCAGAAGACCTTGTTGTGGTAGTTGAGCCAGGTGACCGCTAGCGTTCGCAGTACTATACTTCATCTTTGTATTCCAGTTTTTATCTTGTATTTATCTATACATTGTTGGCCAGTAGTAGCGCCTTTACTCATTAGATGCTCGTAACTTGTGACACCCTCGTCCGGTTGTACTTTGATGATATTAATAGATTTAAATGTCAATAAGATGAAATTTCTATTTATTTATGTTTGATAGTTGTAATAAAAAGGATTTGGGGGTTGTTGGCTGGCTTTGTCTTCACAAGAGGCGCCATCATGACCGGATATGCAATGTGGGTTGTGATAAGTTGGTATTAGAGCCTAGGTTACTAGGTCTCACAAGTCATGATCAAGTTTAGTAGTGTCCCGCGGATCGGTACGGAGACGTCTGTATTTATCCTCGAGAGGTTGCAGAACTTTTAGGAAAACTTCCCATTCTTGGAATTTTTATCGTGCGTACTTGATTCAGTTTGAGTTAATTCTTGAAATTCCTTCCGTACGTCGGTATGTGCCCGTGAGCGCTCTGTTGTATATGTGCCTTGATGGTTTGTGATTCCCCGATCAAGGGGCGAGAGGTAATCTCGTTTAGTTCATAATGGGCCAGTTTGGAGGACTTGAGGCCGGATCTTTGCCTATGGCTGAGCACTGAGGTGCTGATTTTGTGAGCAAGTGTTTTGAACTTATATGTTCAGTATTGTTCTTATTAGCCGGAATGACAACTAGATATCCATGTGATGAGTATGTTGGTACTGTGGGGTGTATCTATATGGTCTTGGTAGTGACGAAAGAGTCTGATGAATAATAGATAAGCTGTTAAGTGTTCGTTTTCCATTGTGATTAGTTGTGTAGCCCCGAGTTATGGGCGTCTGAAAAATATTTTCGTATTTCCTAGTTGGGAGGTAAGGTGCACTATGTGTGGCGTTATGAGTTCAGACTCAGAAAGACTAATTGATTGTGTAACGTATATGATGGTGGAAGGCATGTTGAAATATTGAAATGAGGTGAAACAGGTGGGTTATCTCATGTGGAGTGTTTTTGAGCAGTATGATCCTTATGTATATGTTAAAATATCTCATGTGTAATTGAAGGGTATGTGTTGTAATTTGAGAGCTTGGGATGCTTAAGAAAGTGGACTCAACTGTGATAGAGATGAATGGGAGATATGTGGAGGGCTACAGTACTAGTTGATTTATGTTTTCACGGACTTGTAGATGACTTGAGTTTAAATCTCCCTATAATGTTGTGATTCCATTAGAATAAAAGTATTAAGGGTTATTGAGTGTGTCCTGGTATATGGCTTCGAGCCAAGTTAGGGAGGTTGCTATAGATTAGCTTATTGCACTATTGTGTGCTATGTTGGTTATGTTCATTTAGGGCAGGTGAATTGCAGCTGAATAAGAGTGAATGACTCTCGAGAATGGTTTTTTTGTGTGTTCAAGATATTGAATGTAACAATCAAGTGTCTTAAGTTTGTGTATATGGCTAGAGACTGTATTTTCATTAGAAGATATCAAGACTTGTGGTACTTTATGATAGTCATGGGATTCTGTGTATCTGCATTTGGAAGGTAATGGTAAAGAGTTCAGGTTCGCAGGAAGTTCTTCAAGGTATAGTATTCTGGAATGTGGTATTTCTGGGAGACGTTTCATATGGTATTCAGTTGCCTATGGGTCTTAGTCAATGTGGTTTCATATGCGAGTCTCGTATAGTAACCTGGGATTGAGGTATTGTGGTGCTACAACAAGGGGGAAATCAAATTAATGATGAATCAGGATTGGAATTGGATAAATGGAAGAACTTGATAATAAACCGAATCAGTATAATAAGGATATGAGTAATTCTTTGTATGTGTTCGAGGTAATGAGTCTTACAGGTATTGTGCAGCAAAGCTCTTGCGTGCTGGCAATTTGCTTAGCTGGGTTTGGGTTAAAGGCTTCAGTCCTGGCAGTTTAGCTTGTGCAATGGGATTGGGAGAGAGAGTTCTTATGTGTTTTACCGTAGTAGAAGATGAGTATAGTTCCTATGGGTCTGGTCTATGTGTTATGATATGGAGAATTGAGATTTGCATGTTCAAGGTTTTGGTTCAGTCCATAATGGGAAATCATTAAATTCTTGAGCAGCACGGGCAGCTACAGGTGAGTAGAGATTCGATCTTCAGATGATTAAGGTGATGTAAATTGATGATACGTCAGTAGTATTGCAATATTTTCTTGTTTGATCGACTGCGGATATTTGAGTTTGTTGATGGCGCAGGAAATTTTGAATATCTTTCATAGTATGAATGAATATTGATGTGTGTTATGTATTCGTAAGGCGGAGTGTGGGAGCATGCATAGTGATTCATGTGTTATATGTGTTGGACACTAGAAGTTCTCGTAATCCAACTATGATGTGGTTGTGTTTCGTGTGTATCGACATCATCTAGCAGTTGTTGGAAACTGGAGGTTCGAGTGGATATTTCTTTGCTTGGTATGTTAAATTTGGGTTACGATATTAGATTACAGACTGGTTGTCCCACGGTCAGGTTGTCTAGACTAATGTGTTATGGACTATATCGGAAAAAGCCACAGGTTGCATGGTAAGGTGAATCAAATTATGTTCTTGCAGAGTAGTTGTATTCCAAAGACCAGCGGCCAGCTGGCAAGTATTGCTTGTTAATCGGGCCATCAGCGCATGTTAATACAGATGTTTCTACCATTGATTCAATTCCGGTATTGAGGGAGTTTTTCGGATACGTTTCTTGTGGTCGAGCTTGAGGCTATATGTGTTTATTGCAATGAGCAAATTTGACTCGAGGTGCATCTTTTTTTGTGAGATATATGTGTGGATCGGGTGGCACGCCGCCACGGGTATGGTATTTGTATCGGGTGGCATACTGCCACGGGTATGATATCTGGATTGGGTGGCACGTCGCCATGGATATGTTGTTTTCAGCGGGTTGCACGCCGCAACAGTGTGATGTGGAGAATAGTTTTCTATATGTTATTTTGTATGGCTTACTTCCTAGTTTCTGAGGAAAGTCCGTATTTAGTGTTGCTCGGTGAATAGTGCATCAGTTGTGTCCTTTCAAGATTGAATAGTGTATATCACTTGCTTAACCGTGGGTGTGATAGATTGCTTGGTTTTAGGTCTTAATCTGTGTGTGGCTGTCTGTTTTGAGCTTGGTGATTTGAGGTGCTTCATGGGTAATAGTTTTTGGATATAATCGCGCGTGGTGGCAAGGTCACATGATGTTATGACCTTGCGAGGAGCATTCAGGTACTCACATTCAGGTACTCTATTTCTATGATGTGAGATGGGATCTTAGTTATGTGTTGTAATGGTACTATTGATCTTAAATTACAGCTCTTCGTTTGAGTCAGTTGTCATGATTTGAGTGTGATCAGATCGTTTCTTATTGGTGCCTGTGTTGTGCACGTTGTGGCTTAGGTCCGTGTTGAGGTGTCATGTCACCAGAGTGGTGTGTTGTAGTTGAGATGATTATTGGAGTCATTAATGAGTGTGAGCATATTTGATTTTAGCTTGTTAGAAAGGTAATATCGAGGTTTGGCTCCGAAATCAGTTGTAGTATCAGCCAGAAAGGAAATGGACTTATTAATGGGTGATCAGAGAGATGGGTTCGATATATCGCATGTTTCAGTTGCCGTGAGCAGTATATGAAGGTGTTGGAATAAGACTTTAGCTAATAAAAAGTTTCTTTTATTAGTATTTGGTTATTGTGGGCAATTGTTGTGAATAGATGCCATCGTCTCTAGTGTATGGGTTGTGTAGTATGTAATATGGTCTCACCATGGGTTGTTATAGTTTTTTCGGGTTTATTCTGAGTATAGATGTGAGGTTCTGATTTGGTGTGTGATTTCGGGAAGTGCAATGTGGTCTATGGTTTAGATGGGCTGTGAAATTCCAACAATGTTGTGTTATCGGATCTATGTAAGATAGGGTGATGTGGGATCACCCCAAGTTTATGCTTGGTAAGGTCATTCATTTATTGGGTTGCTTCTTGTACAACTCTGGCTACGCTCGAGGACGAGCGTTTGTTTAAGTTGGGGAGAATGTGAGACCCGGCCCGTCATCACGTGAGTCACTGCACCGTTTCTCCCTTATTGTGGTGCTTCATGTTTTTGTATCAATATCATAGTTGATCGGGTGTAATTGAATTAGTTTTGGTTGAAAATAAGGCACATAGCCTCTTAGAAGGAAGCTTGTTTTGGAAAGACAACTGAAAGTTGACTATTAAGTTAGAGGGCTCGGATGTGAATTCTGGTGGTTCAGTTAGCTTCGAGAGTTGATTTGTGACTTAGGAAAACGATCGGAATTGAATTTTGAGGTCCGGTGTAGAAATAGGCTTGAATTAGCAAGTTGGAATTTTGGCGAATTCCGATTGATAGGTGAGATTTTGATCCGAGGGTCGGAATGGAATTCCGAGAGTTTCAGTCGCTTCGTTAGGTGATTTTGGATATGTTTGCAAATTTTCAGTTCATTCGGACGTCATTTGGTCGGTTGTTTGATTGAATATGAGTTTCGGAAGTTTTGAAGAAAACTCGTCTTGAATCCGATGTCTTTTAATGGTTTTAGCATTGTTTGATGTGTTTTGAGGATTGGAACAAGTTTGTATGATGTTATGGGATATGTTGGCATGTTTGGTTAAGGTCCCGAAGGCCTCAGGTGAGTTTCAGATGGTCAATCGGTCCACTTTGTGCTTTAAAAGATAGCAGAAATTGCAGGTTCATTGTCGCAGAGAATTTGTTCTTCGCGATCGTGGGTGAGGGGTCGCGTAGAAGATTTTTGGAGGCCAGTGATTTGCTCTACGCATTCGCATTCAGGGGTCCGTGTTCCCGAAAGGAAAAATGGTATAGCTTCATGTTCGCGTTAGTTGGTCCGCGATCACGGAAGGTCGGTCATATGGTACGTCGCGATCGCATGAAGTCAGTTGCGATCGAATTTGAAGGCCCTGATGTTTTTGTACTTTGAGATCGTGTGACCTGGGTCTCGATCGTGATGAAGGATTTCTGGACCTGGGCAGAATATTTAAAAATATTTCATCCACGAGTTGGGGTCATTTTCCTCTATTTTTTAGCAAGCTTGGGAGCTTTTGGCAAGGAATTAAGAGGGATTCGACTTTCGACTGGGAATCAATTGGAGGTAAGTTCTATGAGTTAAATACCTGATTTTATCGAAGATTAATCCATTAAATTCCTGAAATTGGGTATAAAATTGAAGAAATTAGGGCTTGGTTTTTTGCTATGTAAATTTGGGATTTGGTGGCCCATTTGAACTCCGATTTTAATAAATTTTATATGTACGGACTCGCGGCAACACGAGGATTTCGAAAATGTGAGTTTCATAATTTTTCGAGAAGCAGGCCCGGGGCTCGGGTTTTGCTAGTTTCGAGATTTTCATTATATTTTGATTGTTTTTGATTGGGTATTGTTCCCTTAGCCTATTATGATATATTTATACTGATTTTGGCTAGTTTCGACACGGGTGGAGGCCAGCTTGAGGAGCAAAGGCATCGCGGGCTTGAGTTTTCGCCGGATCGAGGTGAGTAATACTTGGGAATGATATTCGGAGGGTTTGAAACCCCGGATTTGCACATCTTAGTGTTGTATCGAAGTGACTTACATGCTGGACCTGAGTGTGGGGTAGAGCACCGTTAGGGATCATTACTTGATCCGTCCCGGTTGTTGGTTTTTACCGCATATTTGCAAACAATTTGTTGTTATCATTATGATTTGGGCTCATGGCTTATTGCCGACTACTTGAACTCTTTATGAGCTTGAACTGTCATCACTGTTTCCCTCACTATTTGAAATATGATTTGAACTCAGTCTGTGTGATTTACACTGTTTTTTAACTCAGCTATATTTTACTCAAACTTGGAGTTTTAAACGATATTTGAACTATCATTTGAGCTGAGTATTATTGTTTAACTGATGCTCGAGGGGCTTTTTGACTATTCTGGGACTGATTGGGGCCGAGGGCCATATGTGAGGACATGAGGAGTGATTTGAAGAGGCTTTCAGGCCTCGAGTGTTATGTGTGCATATGCATATACATGCATGGATCGGACTGCACACCATAGTAGCATATTGCATGAATCGGACTACACGCCACAGTAGCATATTGCATGAATCGGACTGCACGCTGCAGTAGCATATTGCATGGATCGGACTACACGTCGTAGTAGTATATTATATGGATCGGACTGCACGCCGCAGTAATATGTTATGTGGATCGGACTGCACGCCGCAGCATTATTGCGCTTGGGTTGTAGGAGCCTCTCCGGAGTCTGAACCCCTACAGTGAGCGCGGGTACCCAAATGGATCGGCTGCACGACGCAGCGGTCAAATGCACTGTATTGCATTCACTCCTGTTTCTACTACGTGGCATCACACCTCTCGGTAGAGAGACTGATTTTGCCCAATTGACTCTCTCGAGACCAATCGAGTAGGCTAATTTTCCCAAGCAACTAATGGCTCAGGTAGGGTGATTACTCTCTCGAGGTTTAACCCGTTACTTGGGACTACCATTCTCATGGGTCCATCCCAAACCCCTGTTGGTTGATTGAGGGGTCATAGTGTAAGGCCCCGTAAAATTTTTGTGCATAAAACCTAGTAGCTATAGTGTCATGGTCATAGTGTAAGGCCTCGCAAGCTCGCCGCGGTTCGGACCCTTGGTAGTGATTAAAGTTTCACAAATGTAAAGAATTGATTTTTCCAAAAAGTGTCAATTATGCGGTCAAGAATGCGACCGCAGAACTGCTATGCGGACCGCATTCTTGCCGCAGAACTTAACAGAAGGTTTCCCAAAAATCATGTTGATTCTGCGATCACATAATGAATCTTCGGTGCACTTTGCGACCGCATATCAAGTATGCGGACCGCATTTTGGTCGCATTTTATAAGAGAGGTTGTGTAAATTTTGAGGCCATTCCGTGGTCACTATGCGGACCGCATGTTGATTCTGCGGTCGCAAAGTTCACCGCAGAATTGACCCCGGCCCAGATTTTTGTAACATTTTGACCCGATCTCTTCTTTAATACAACACCTTTCACCCTCATTTTCTCATATCATCTTACCAAAATTAGAGAGAGAAGAGAGGGGTTTTAGAGAGAGAAGTTCTTCATCTTCAAAGATTGTTCCAACCACTTAATTCCAAGGGATCCTAGGGCAAGGATTCAACTTCCCCAATCTTTTCAAGGTAAAAACCCTAGCTATTTTCTCAAATTTTCAGTTTTAAGATGGGTAAAGGAAGGTTTGCATATAATAGCTTTTGAAAATGGAATTTTATACTCATGCATGATTATTGAACTTCATTTTTAGTAAAAAGAAGTGAGTAGAAGTAAGAATCTTCAAGAACAAGGTCGGCAAAGCTAGGATAGCTTGGGTAAGCATAAAGTAGGAAGTTAAAGGAAGAAAACTCGTCACCAGGTATGTATGGCTAATTTTGATTCTTGTGAAATCGCCTATATGTTTGAAATTTGTTTGGTTAGTGTTAATTTGACAAATTGTGTGAAATTCTTGATGTTGTTGTTGGATATTCAAAGTTGTTGTTGAAATATGAGTGATGTGGTATGGAATATGAACCGAAAGGTAAATGAGAGTTGAATTGGGTAAAGAATTGTGAATAATAGTTATGATGGCCTATATGGCACCTTGTGGAAAAGAAACGAAACACTTGAGGATTGGTTTGTTGTGGAAATAGATGAAACACTTGAATTGTGGAAAATTATTGAACATACTTGAGAGAATATTCTTGATTATGGAAACATTGTAACTTGATTGTGATATTGGCTTGAGAAGTAATTGTGAACATGAACGAACTTGTAGGTTGCTTATTTGAAGTTGTTGTAATTTGGTGTAATACCTTATTTGCTGTTTGTGATTGTTGTGTTTGAAAACTGTACGGTGGGATCGGGTTGCGCGCCGAAACATGAAGAAATAAGGTATGGGTTGGGGTGATAAGGGTGGCCGAGGTAATAAGGGTTGTCAGGGGTAATAAGGATGGAAAGCGATCGAAATCGCTATTGAAAATTGATACAAAAATCAATGATGTGAAATTGTGAAAGGAGACAGCATGAGAGTTTGCAACCTGGGGGGCACTGATTGCCCCTATGTTTGACTACTTGCAATTTATGTGGTTGATTGGTTGTTGTTCTATTTGTTGACCTTGAGCGTGCTTGTGTTGAGGCTTATCTGAAATGAGTAAAATGTGGGAATCACGGTTAGTTAGCTTAATTGATTTCTTGACGTATTCTATCGGCTGTCTTGTCATCGTGATCCTTGTTTAACGGCTTGAGTTTACTTGGGACAAAGTTTGTCCATACATACCAGTACAATTCAAGTGTACTGACGTCCCTTTTGTCGGGGACGCTACATTCATATTATGATTGTAGGTGGATCTGTAGCAGGCACTTCAGCTCATCGGTAGTAGTATCCTTCATCCTCCACTGCCCGTTTTGGTGAGCCCTTTCTTCCTCGGGGACCTGTGTGGTTCACTCCACTTTTGTTTAGATTTCATTTTGGTTTGTAAGGTATAGCCGAAGCCTTGTTACCGACAAGTATTGTATTCCCCTTTTTGTATCCTAGAGGCTCTGTAGACATGTAAATTGTGGGATTGTGGCCTATGTATATGTATGGGGCGTTGTAAATATAAATTATGAACTTGTTAGTAAATCAATCACATGGTTATGTTTGTATATTGTGAAATCAGTTATAATTGGTTAGATCTTTGGTTTATGAGTAATAATCAATACGGGGGTAATGCGTGGGATAGAAAGGCACCCAGGTCCGCTTGATTGGGGCTACTCGGTTAGGCGCCGGTCATGTCCCTCGATTTTGGGGCATGACACATAGACTCTTTTTCTCAAGTAAAGTATAAACCCACTAAGCTAGACTTAGTGTTTGCAACCACCAAATCTGAGTGAAAACAAATAATCAACCCAAATACGAAACACCCAATACCATACAAGCATTAATCAACAACACCCATTAATTACCCACACTAGGCTTGAGCCACAACCCTAGCTAATGGGTTTAGATACTTATAGAATCAATAGAAAAATAAGAAATAATGATAGAGATTGACATAATATTTAACTATAAATCTAATACAACTAATTCCACGTTCAAAACCAAGTAGTAGCCCAAAATAGGAACAAATATGTTGCCTCGTGCTCAACTGCTCGTACAGTGTATCCAAACTTAACCTAAAAAAAGTAAAATATTCTATTTATACTACCCAGAAAAATCTGAATAAAAATACCCCTGAGGGTTTGTCGCGGACCACGTGAAAATGACATACGGACGCGTACGGTAAAAGGTCTGCCAAAGTTGAGCTTCTGGACTCTGGATGCGGACCGCCTGAAAATGTCACGCGGACGCATGGGTTAAGTCATGTGGACCGCACAAAAATGTTTTGTGGCTGCACTGTTGAATGATTCAAACCGCGTGGAAATGCTGCACGGTCGCACTGCTGTTTGCCCTTCTATGCTGGTTCTCTGATCTTGCTTCCACGCGGACTGCACTATTTTGGAGTGCGGCCTCGTGGGATTTTTGCCTTAGAATATTTTCAGTGTCTTCAGCATTGCGGACCGCGTATAGATGGATGCGGTCCGCGTGAGATTGTATACCATTATTAGCTTCTCTGATCCTCACTTGTGCATCCGCATGGCAAATCAGTGCGGACCGCACAGGGTTCTTGACATGGGTAATGTTCAGGATCTTCTTGTGCGGCCGCATGACAAAAGGTTGCGGACCGCAATGGTGTTTTAGCTCACATTTCAGTTCCTCTCTTGATGCTTGGCAAATCGCACTCCTTTCTGAGCCGATTTGTGATCTTTGACATCTAATTGCTCAAACCTGCAATCAAGCGCAACTTGTAAGCAATTGAGGACTGATTTACATTAATTTATTAACATAGCTTAGGCAAATAGGGGTATAAATCATGTAAAAAACACAGTTATCAACTCCCCCAAACTTAAACCTTTTCTTGTCCTCAAGCAAACAAGATAAGACCTACCCTTCAATGAAAAACATCCAAGAAATTCATGTTTGTCCTAGGGTAACCTCAATTGCATCAATTAGGACTAACAATTGCCCTCAATGAAAATGCATCATCAAAACATTTAAAACTTTTTCAAACATTGTGGATCAAGTGTGGCACAAGAACCTCAAGAGTTAACATATTTCATCAAGGAACCTTTCGCAAGTACTATGGTCATTGTGGAACCCAAACTCACACATCCCCGACTCTCCCTACGTGAACCTCACCATTTATAGTATTTGTAAACAATTTGAGGTGGAAGGATTTCTCACTCATTGCTCATAAAGAAGATACCCTAAGTCTGACTCTAAGTGCCATATGCTTGCCCTTTATGTAAGTATCCACTAATGAGGACTTCCCTTAACTCAAGATCATATAGGGCTTTTGAGGAGTCATTTTGAAGGCTTGTGGGTAATGGTGGGATATGCTTTAGTTTACATGGGTTCACTCTTCCATTAAGCACTTCTTTTGGTGCGCTTTGGCATACCTTCTTGACTCATTTGAATATTCCTTCTTGAAAGGGGTTAGAGGGACACCATGTCACTCTTTCTTTTGCACTTCAAGACATTTTCTCCTTTTTGTTCACCTTTTTCACATCTTTGTCATTTTCTTGATGACTTTGGGCCCCTTTTTTGGGTTTCATTCACTTTTGTCTTTCTTTTGCTTATTCTATTTGTCATTGCCCTTTTCTTTTTCTTTTTGATTTTATGCCTTTTTATCACATTGGTGCCTTTATTGCCTCTCCCCCAAACGTAGATATTTGCCATTACTTAAGGGAAGACTCGGGTGCCAAGAGAGTGTTTCATTAAAATGGGTATAGGCTTGTAACTTTCGGTTCATGAAAGGAAAAGTTCAAGGCTAAAAAGGGGTGAACTAGGGATCATTATATTGGTGGCTCATGAAAAGGGATCAATATGATATTGTTGGATCGAGTATAGCCTACAATCACTTCACGAGTCAAGTTTCACCCATGATTTTGCCTCAACAAACATTTAGGGCAAGTTCTAGACCATTGGCACGGTACTTGGGCTCACAAATTAAGTCCTCACAACACATACACTCAAAGATTGCCAAGGATGGAGTCGAGGGCCCACAATAACCTTTAGTACTATTCAAGTGCACAACGGTTCAACATAGCCATATGATGATTGTTTGGCCATCGCAAGAGTCTCAAGGCCACGACTTTCACCTTCCTAAACACAACTCAATGTCCTTGACCATGAGATCAAAGGAAAATGTGCTAGGCCCAAGTGAAGCTTTTCTTGAGGTACCCTTAACTACCAAAAAATTAAAAAGAAAGAAAACAAGAAAAAACTGACTCGGCCCTTAAGAAAGTTGTCACGCTATCTATCATTGGAAAGAGCCACCCGGTTCACACAACACTCTACCCTTGAAAAGAACAGTGGCATAAAGAAAACCAAGGGCTTATTTCAATATCCAAAACAAAACCAAACAAGGCTACGAGCCTAACCTTGCACTAACACAAAATAACAAAACTAAGAGAAACCATCAATTGATAACTAAACGAATATGTACACCAAGATAGTAGAATATACACTAAAGAGATTAAGAGTTAAAGTTCAATTACAAACCAACTATATCTACGAGTGTACTGGCAAGAAAGAAAGATAAAAATATATATAGTCATCCAGTGTTCAACAAAAAATAGGGCCACACCCCTACGAATAAGAGCTAGCATTGTCCCTAATGCTAACTACCAAATGTAAGTATCAAAAACAAAGATAAGGGGCAAAGGATATAGAAAATAGCCCCTCAAGCCTCATCTGTCGGGCTATGCTGCTCGATGGCTCCCATGTCCTGTCTGTCGGCAGGGTCCTCATACTGGTCCCCAACCTGCTGCTATGCTACTGGAGGTGTTGGAGGCTCACCTGACTGTAGGATCCTCATGCTCTGTGGCCAAAGTAATCACAACTCCCTCAGTGTTGGGGAATTTCCTCTTCTTCCTGGGCCTAAGCTCCGCAGCTGGTGGCTGCTCGGCGGGAGTCTCAATAGCAAGCTCCTCAAATAATAATTCTAGTGGCAGTTGATCCGGCACCAGCTTGTCCACCTGTGTCCTCAATGCTGCTATATCCTCCCTTGAAGCCTTTGTTTTCCTGAGCTTCCTTTGTTCCATTGCCATGCTCTTCAATGCCTTGTTGTGCTCGCCAACTGACTTGGCTTAGGAATCCTGTTTCTTTATCATTGCTTCCTGGTGTTCCAGGATTTTCCTCAAGGTATCTTCAATTGAAGCAGGTACCTCAACCGTCACTGGTGCTCTCTCTGCCTGCACAACTGTTGTTTAGGTGGACAACTTGGATGTCGTTGTCGACATCCAGTTGTTCAAACTGGCTAGTAAATGAGTGAGCTGGTTGGCCATGAACTTGTGAGTCTCGGAATCTGGAACTACTGGCTCGGCTGAAGTAGAAGGTGGTGCTGTAGAAGACCCTGGGGGCACCAAACTAGTATCAATGGGCTGCACCAAAACAGTTGGCTCTTCAGACTGGCCAACTGTGGAGAAAGTGGAGGCTTGACCTTTCTTTTTACTCTTTGGGTTGTCAGGGCCCTTTTGATCATACCAAGAATAGGGGATCACTGGATGGACCTTCATATCAAACTTCTTCTTTTGTAACCCTAGCTCTCGGAAATACATAGTCAATGTGTTTGCGAAGGGGTAGTTGGTTTTTGTCTCATTTCCTATGGTTGAGATCACCCTCTGCATGATGTTTCCCATATTCAATGGGAACCCCGCCATGATAGAAGCAACTAGGACAGCACGATCAATGGGAACAGAATGGTCATGTGTGGTCGGATCAAGCTGATTGCACACAAATGTCAACCACCCTTTTGCTTCAAAACTAAGGGTGTTCCTATATATCTTCTCTTGAGACCTAAGCCACACTGGCACTGTACCTGGAGGTGCTAAAATTTCAGCTAACCATGGGCGAGCTTCTTCCTTTAGTGCCAATTTCTCCAGGTATTGTGACTTGTCTTTATCCGCAAACCCCAAAACGTCATTCAGAGATTTCCCATCAAAGAGCACCACCTTATCCCTTACTTTAGTTGCTGTAGACCCCCGAACGACATAGTAGATGTTGGTGTAGAATTCCTTGACCATATGCTCATTTGCCATATCCACCCGTTCTTTGAAGAAGCCCCAACCCGCCCTCGTACGGAATTGAGCTTGTACATGAGGCTTGTGCGGGAGTAGGTCTGCATCAATTAATCGCCTCTCTAAGATGAGTTTTCTTTTTGGCCACCATTCCCTAAACCGATGGAAGGCATTCTGACTGACGAATTTGTCTTCCCACACTATTGGCTTTCTAGTTCATTATATACCCCCTACTTGAGGCTCACCTCCCTCAGCCTGCTCTTTGCTATCTCCTGATTATTCTCCACTCTCCCCTGATAGTGAAGCTGTGGGAGATGTGGAGTATTTGTCATCACTGCCCTTCTTGGATCCGGACCCATTAGACTAGTCCGAAGATACCACATTCATTGCTTGCTTGGAGGTGGCAAAAGTGGCCTTCATTTAACAAGGTTCAAGTGACCCAAATTATCAACACATATGCGTAGGGGTAGAATCTGAAGTTGCACTCATGGAGGGTGCATACTCACTCCCTGTAGAGTGGGAGGCAGCCTTATCAGCAGCCCGGATCATCTTCCGGGTTTTCTTGATGTTTGCTCTTGCCTCAGGAGTGAGATTATGCACCCTTTTTCCTTTTCCTCCTCGGGAGGAACCACCTCTCCCAGGTTGTTTTTCTTTTCCCCCACGTTGAGATTTCCCACCTCCACGATGTTTTACCATTTTCTACAAAAATACAAGTCTAAAAGTGTTAGTAAAAGCAAGGTAGAAGTGGGCAATGAAACAGTGAAATTATACAGTTGTTAGTTTGATACCACGCGGACCGCACAAAAATGCCACGCGGTCCGCACGGTCTGTATGAATGACCTACTCGAACCGCACACATCTGTCACGCGACCGCATACATTTGTCTCGCGGCCGCGTGGAACCAACGCGGATCGCACATTTTTGGTATGTGGCCGCGTTGATTCTAGTTTAGAAGGATGAATTCTTTGAAGATTTGCCATGCGGTCCACACTGTTTTGGACCGTGACTCCACTGAAGCCACGCGGATAGCACAAAAATGCCACGCGGTCCGCACTGAGGATGTGCATTTATATGAGAAAAACTATGTGGACCGCACAAAAATGTTGTGCGGCCGTGTAGGGAAAAATATCCCTGAGCAGTTCAATTTTTCCATTATTATCACTATTATGTCCAATTTTTGTCAACCTAATTGTCCCTACTCAGTATTTTTATCAAGAAGCTTAAGCCTAACATTCAGAAATCAATCATATGCCAGTCAAATGAAAATAAAAGAAATTAAGAAGTTATTCTATCAAGAATTAACTAAAATAAAAAATAATTTGAATTAACAGATGCATTAGGGGTGAAATGTTACCAAGAATGAGTTGACTATTTGATGTGTGTGCAGCTTTGTAGATGAGCAGTAACAATTTTGCCTTCAATGAAAATGAGTGAAAATGATTAAAGTTATCCCTAGGTCTCTATTTATAGAGAACCATGGGGCCCGTTACTTACCCACATGCGCGGCCGCACACAAATGGAACGTGGACCGTGCAGGATTTTTCTCCTTTTGTTTCTTAAGGCAGCCCATGCGGACCGCACTGATTTGGTGTGCGGCCACGTGGGAAGCTTCAGAGAAGTAGTCATTCTTAAACTTGCTCGAGGACGAGAAAAGGTTTAAGTGTGGGGTGCTGATAATAGGTGAATTTGACTATATTTATGCCCTAAATAATCACACTTTAATGTTGTTTTGATAATATTTATGATGACAAAATGCTCTTATTAGTGTTTTTAGTGTGTTATAGGTACACAAGAGTTGATGAAGGCTAAAAGAGCTATTTTGGAGTCAAACGAAGGTGAAAAAGGCCATGTGTGGAACAAATCAAGAAATTATGTTGAAACAACCCGGAAGATTCAGCGGCACTGTTTGACCGCGGTTCCACCGCGACCGCGGCAGAATCGCGGTAAGACAGGCCTGCTGAAGTTTGGAAGAATCAGAAGACATGCGAATGTGGTCAAACCGCAATGGAAGGCGGAAAATTCAGGGGCTGAAGTGTAAAAAAGAAAGTTGTAAAACCTAAACCCTATATATATTGTTAGGATTCGCCCAAAGAAGGCAAGTTTTGTACTATTGACTACTTTTTCAAGCAAACTAGTAAGAGAGAACTCTCTCAACATCTATCTTTCTTTTACTTTGAATTCTTGATTATGAAATCAATTATCTCTTTTGCTTTCTTAATTATGAGTAGCTAAATCTTTATCTAAGGTTTTGATGGAACCTATTGATTGATGAACTTCTGGGTTATGTGAATACAAATTGTTAGCTAAATTTCTATTTGTTCAACTTCGTTCTTGTTGTAGTTAATTGATAGGATCCTCAATTAGCTGTGCCTATTTAGTGTGCATAACTTGGAAAAGAGTGCATATTTAGGTTATTGTTGAACAACACCACACCTAGATTATTGGAGGAATCTATAATTGTGGGCGTAAAGGTGGGATTAGGAATAACGAAACCTTGGGTGCAATCTAAAGTGAATTGTGCTAATTAAAGCTAGCTAGGGTAGCTCGGAAGAGTGCAATAGTAAATTATTGTAATTGCTCGGGAGAGAATTACGGTAGAAATAGAGTTCATGATTGATAGAGAAATATTGACAATTTGTATGAGCATAAACAGAAGGGATTCCATCAATAGGGGAAATCAATACCTTAGTCTTTCTCATTATTCTTTACAACACTTTCAGTTAATTTCTTCAATACCTTAGTTTATTACAAAAGTAGTTAGTAGAAACCACTCACAAAGATATTTGAAAGTTTGGGAAGCTGATTCAGGAGTGTTATTAGGTTTTGAAGGCTGTAATTGATAGGTTAACTCTCTGTGGGATTCGACTCTGACTTAATAAACCGGGTTATATTGACAGCGACCGCATTGTCCTTTCTAAGGCATAGTTGGGCGTGATCAAAATTTGGCGCCATTGCCAGGGAGTTAACGGAATTATCAATTGCCATTGAGAGAACTGCAAGATTCTTGTGTAGTCAGATTCTCTCCACACTCTAAATTGAAAATTTTGACCATTGTTGAATTGGGTGCTCAGGTGCATGCTAGGAAATCTGCAAGGACCGAAGAACTACTTGAAGTACTCTCAGACTCAAAGCAAACATTCCGGGCACTAAACAGGGCAAACAAACAACTTCAACAATCTTATCAACCACTGAAACTGGAATTTGACATGGGAGACGTAAACGATCCAAACCAGCAAGCTGGGTTGAATGTACAAGAGGCGCAGGAGGCACCTGAGGGTGCACTGTTTGACTGGGCACAACCAACTGCTGATAACTTGGCAACTGCCATTATTGTGCCAGGCATTCAAGCTGTATCATTCCAGATCACTAATAATATGCTACACTTGTTGCAAAACAAGGGACTATTTTCTAAGACTCAGGTTGAAGATCAACAGCAGCACTTGAAGAATTTTCTTTCTATATGCAAGACGCAGAGACAACCAAATGTGACACCGGAAGCAATCGGGCTATTGTTGTTTCCATTCTCCATTACAGGGGCTTCACAGGTATGGCTTAACTAAATTCCCGTCAACTCAATTGCAACACAGGATGAGTTAGTCAAACAATTCCACAACAATTTTCATCAACCTAACAAAACAGATCAGCAAATCAATGAAATTGTGAGCTTCAAGCAAAAACCGATGGAGACATTGCATGAGACTTGGGGAAAATTTAAGGGTATGCTAGTCATATGTCCTCACTATGGGGTTCCCGAACAGATGTTGGGTCAAAGGTTCTACATGGGGCTCTCGGATAGCATGAAGAATATAGTAGATGCCTCAGCAGGTGGGGCTTTTGTGAGCAAGACCTGGAGAGAAGGCCAAAATTTGCTTGACAAGATGGCTCGGAACTCCGGGTGGACAACCAGGAATGCTCCTATCACTCCAGTGGTACACTCTGTACCTCTGAATCCTTCCAATGCTATGGAGGAGAACATGGCTACTTTATTGACACAAATGAGCATCCTGACGAAGAAGGTGGAAGAATCTGGGGTCAAGCAGCAGGTTCACATTGCAAACACTACCAATGGTGGTTTATGCACATCTTGCATTAGCCAACCCATAGGTAATCCATGGGATGCAGACCAAGAACATCATCATCAGCATGAAGACATGAATTATGTGGCTAATTATGGAGGGCAACGGCAGGGAAACCAGAATTGGGGTCAGCAGGCTCCACAGCAGTACAGGCCCCCTCAGCCACAATACAATGCAGGAGGTATGAGGCCACCCAACAATATGGCTCCATATCCTAGACCTCAGGCCTTCAACAATCAGCAGCAGGGGTATTATCCACCTCCACCACAACTTGGGGGTAGACATGACGATGGGTTCGCAAGGTTGGAAGCTATGATGCAGCAGGTAATTGGGTCACATGCCAAAACCAATGAGAGGATAGATGCACATGATGTAGCTATTAAGAATATAGAGGTGCAGGTAGGTCATATTTCTATGACACTGAACAATCGTCCTCAAGGGACATTACCTGCATACACTCAAACAAACCCAAAAGATCAAGTCCCAAAGCAGCTGATGGCAGTAAGTCTGAGAAATGCTAGAGATCTTGATGCTGAGCAGGAAAGAACCAGAGGCAACTTGCAGGCTGAGACACTCATTCCAGTACCCATTGAACCTGATGAGTCCACAGGGTTGGCAGAAGTTACAACCCAATCAGCAGCTGAAAATATTGATGTGCAGCAGGAAATAGAGAAAGCAGTTGAACCGGTAGAACAGCCGGTTGTGGAACAGGTAGTAGAGAAAGAAAATCCCAAGTGATTGGGAAGAAGAGGCCTCCAGCCCCATTTCCTCAAAGGTTGGCCAAGCACCAGAAAGAGGATTACTACAAGAGATTCTTCGAAATGCTCAAGCAAATCCAGGTAAACATTCCTTTAATTGAAGCTTTGAAAGAAATGCCCGGGTATGCTAAGATGATGAAAGACTTGATGTCGCGGAAATTTGATTTCCAAGACTTGGCCACCGTGACTCTTACTCAGACTTGTAGTGCAGTGGTTTCTAGACCCATTGCAGAGAAGCTATCTAACCCAGGTAGCTTCACTATTTCGTGCACTATAGGAAACTTTGCCTTTACTAAGGCATTGTGTGATTTGGGGGCTAGCATAAATCTTATGCCCATGGTGATCTATAAGAGGATGGGCATCGGGAGAGTCAGGCCTACTTCAATGTTACTACAACTTGCTGACATGACGGTAAAATGTCCATTCGGGATATTAGATGATGTGCTTATTCAGGTGGGGAAGTTTGTGTTTCCCGCCGACTTTGTGATTCTAGACTGCAAGGTGGACGAGGAGATTCCTATAATCTTAGGAAGACCATTCCTAGCCACGGGGAGAGCATTGATTGATTGTGAGACTAGAGAGCTCAAGATGAGGCTAAATGATGAGGAGATCATATTCAATGTACAAAAATCTATGAGGCGCCCTAGTGAGTTCATGAATTGCTCTCTCATTGATGCAGTAGATGTGATAGTGGAGACAGATGATGTAGAGTTGACAGCTGAAGATCCACTTCAGGCATGCCTAATGAACTTAGAGGAGGTAAATGGTGAAAGTCTGGCAGAGTGGGTGCTATCTCTGGAAGGCAAGGGTGAACCTCTAAACTTATAAAAGAGAGAGACCCCTCCAGCAAAACTATCCATTGAGGAGCCACCAAAGCTGGAACTAAAGCTATTACCAGCTCATCTCAGGTATGAATTTCTAGGCCCTAACTCCACTTTACCTGTTATTATCTCATCTGGTTTATTAGATGTGCAAGCTCAAAAGCTTATACAGGTACTCAAGGAATGTAAAACTACCATTGGTTGGACCATGGCAGAAATAAAGGGGATCAGCCCCGCTTACTGCATGCATAAGATTCTCCTGGAAGAGGGACACAAACCTTCCAGGGAACACCAAAGAAGGCTGAACCCGAATATGAAGGAAGTGGTGAAGAAGGAAGTGATAAAGTGGCTAGACGCGGGAATTATTTTCCCAATCTCTGATAGTAGCTGGGTTAGACCAGTTCAATATGTGCCAAAGAAGGGTGGCATGACGGTTGTGCAAAATGAGAACAATGAATTAATCTCAACAAGAACCGTCACCGGATGGAGGATATGCATGGACTACAGGAAACTGAATCTAGCCACCCGTAAGGACCACTTCCCACTTCCCTTCATTGACCAGATGCTCGACAGGTTGGCAGGGAGGTCACATTTTTGCTTCTTAGATGGGTACTCAGGGTACAATCAGATCTCAATTGCCCCTGAGGATAGAGAGAAGACCTCCTTCACATGCCCATATGGCATTTTTGCCTTCAGGAGGATGCCATTCGGCCTATGCAATGCACCTGCCACATTCCAAAGGTGCATGATGGCCATATTCACTGACATGGTGGAAGATATCATGGAGGTGTTCATGGATGATTTCTCAGTGGTAGGGAATTCGTTCGATGAATGCCTTGTCAATCTGACAAGAGTGCTGAAATGGTGTATTGAGACCAACTTGGTGCTAAATTGGGAAAAGTGCCATTTCATGGTACAAGAAGGAATAGTCTTGGGGCACCGGGTTTTGAGCAAGGGTATTGAGGTGGACCGAGCCAAAGTTGACTTTATTGCAAAGCTGTCTCCACCAACGTCTTTCAAAGCCATTAGAAGCTTTCTTAGACATGTCGGTTTCTACCAGAGGTTCATTAAAGACTTCTCCAAAATCGTCAATCCCCTATATAAGTTGCTTGAAAAAGATCACCCCTTTTTATTTTCTGATGATTACAGTATTGCATTCGAGGAGTTGAAGAAGAGGCTGGTCACAGCACCAATCATTATTGCCCCCAACTGGGAGCAACCATTTGAGCTTATGTGCAATGCAAGTGACTATGCAGTGGGGGCAGTGCTTGGCCAGCGGAAGGACAAGCTGATGCATCCAATCTACTATGCTAGTAGAACACCGAGTGGAGCACAACTGAATTACACTGTGACGGAGAAGGAAATGCTGGCGATAGTATTTGCATTCAACAAGTTTAGGTCCTATCTCATAGGATCCAAGGTAATAGCATACATTGACCATGCAACACTGGGGTACTTAATTGAAAAGAAGGACTCTAAGTCACGCCTAATTCGTTGGGTGCTGCTTCTGCAAAAGTTCGATCTTGAAATCCGTGACCGTAAGGGCACTGAAAATAAAGTCGCTGATCACTTATCAAGACTTGAAGGAGCTGAAATTGTCAAAGAGAGTGGAAAAATTCTGGAAACCTTTCCAGACGAGCACTTGCTCGCTACCACTCTCCTTGAAGCGCCATGGTATGCAGATTATGCAAATTACCTGGCCAGTGGTATTGTTCCTAAAACCTGTCATCGGTCCAGAGGAAAAGATTCTTTCGTGAAAGCCAATTGTACTATTGGGATGAGCCCTATTTGTTTAGAATATGCCTTGATAACATGATCCGGAGATGCGTCCCCGAGATCGAACAATCTTCTGTCTTGTAGGCATGTCATGCTTCAACATATGGTGGCCATTTCGGAGGAGTTCGAACAACAGCCAAGATACTTGAGGCCGGATTCTACTGGCCAACGGTATTTAAAGATGCACACTTATGGGTGAAAGGGTGTAATGAATGTCAACGTACCGGGAATATCTCCCGGCATCACGAGATGCCCATGAACCCAATCCAACAGGTGGAAGTATTTGACGTCTGGGGGATAGATTTCATGGGTCCCTTCGTCAGCTCCTATAGCAATAAGTACATTCTTGTTGCTGTAGACTATGTGTCCAAATGGGTGGAAGCTGTAGCATTACTCACCAACGATGCTAAGGTGGTGGTGGGATTTCTCAAGAAAAACATTTTCACTCGCTTTGGGACACCGAGGGCAATTATCGGCGATGGGGGCACTCACTTCTGTAATCGGGCATTTGAGAAATTGTTGGCTAAGTACGATATGAAGCACAAAGTGGCTACTCCATATCACCCGCAGAGCAGTGGGCAAGTTGAGGTATCCAACAGGGAAATAAAGAGTGTATTGACAAAAATAGTGAACGCCACAAGGACCGACTGGTCAAGAAAGCTCGATGATGCATTATGGGCGTATAGGACAGCTTTTAAGACACCAATCGGCATGTCACCATACAAATTGGTGTTTGGGAAAGCTTGTCACCTACCCGTTGAATTGGAGCATAAAGCATGGTGGGCACTCAAGCAACTAAATCTCAGCTGGAATGAAGCGGGTAAATCAAGAGTCACCAAATTACATGAGCTGGAAGAGTTCCGGTATCTAGCTTTTGAGAGCACAAGATTATACAAGGAGAGGATGAAGTGGCTACATGACCAAAATATCATAGAGCGCAACTTCAAAACCGGGGACAAGGCACTACTCTATAACTCAAGATTACGGTTGTTCCTCGGGCAAAATGAAATCAAGATGGTCTGGCCCATTCCGGGTGGTTGAAGTGTTACAGTCTGGCGCTGTGGAAATACAATCTGAAGATGGCTCTCGCACTTTCAGAGTCAATGGACAGCGGTTGAAATTGTACGTTGGCATGGATGAAGCCAATGAGACGGTTGAATTGCGTCTAGATGAACCTCAAAGGTTGAGCGAATCTTAAAATGCGCTAAGTTGAGTCGTGCCGCGACGTTAAATCAGGCGCTACGTGGGAGGCAACCCATGAAATTGTTGTAATTATAAATCGTTAAGTGTAACCTTGTAGTTTAGAATTATACAAAAAAAATCAGGCGTAAGAGTCAGAGGATACCTTCCACCGCGGTTCCAATGCGACCGCGGTGAAACCGCGATGAGAAGGCCCCTGTGAACCTAACCCATCGCGGTTGGACCGCGATCGCGGTCAAACCTCAGTGGGAAACCCTTCGGATTCTCCTGCCTCGCGATTCCACCGCGACCGCGGTGCGACCGCTATGGAATGCGTGCAGTCCAGGTATGTTTAAATTTTTTATTTTTTTTTAAATCCCCCTTCTTTTAATAACCCTAACCTAAAATAATACCCCCCACCCACTTCTACAAACACCACCCGTCACCCCTCCCTCTCTTTCTAGTTTTCTCCTCCTTCTCTCTAAAAATCCCCCCCCCCCAAATTTCTTCCTCTTCCTCCACCACTCCTCCCCTAACATCCTTTGCTATTCCTATTCTTCTCCTTCTACTTTAAGTATGTTTTCTTTTTCTTTTTCTTCTCTTTTTAATTTTTGTTAATTTAATTAGTGTAGTATAGTTTAATTGTAGTTGTTGCTAAAACCATACCTAGGCTTAGTGTAAAATATGTTAATATGCCCTATTAATTTAGCAACATTGTTGTATAATTGATTTTTGGAATTTGGTTGATAATTAACTTGGTTGGGTCTCCATTATTATGTATTGTGCTTTGTTATGGTGATTTGGAGACCCAAATTAGTTGTTGATTAATTAGTTTGGTTTTGGGCCATGGTTTGGCCAATTATGTTGTAATGTGGGTTGTTGCTAAATTTTAGGGGATGTGATGCTTAGGTTTGGTTGGTTGTTGTTGTAAAAATTTAGAGATAGTGTAATTATGTGTGGGGTGATGTTGGTATGATAAAAGAAGTAAGTGTGGGGTGCACTAGGTTAGAGTTGCTGAAATTGTTGGAAATATATGGTCAAATTAGGGGTCATGGTATGATGGCACTAAAAGAAGTACGTTTGTAGTCAATGGATGGTGAAGTCTGTGTAACCATTTGAAGCACTAATGTAATGCAAATTTTTGTATGCTTCTTATGTGTAGGATTATGGCACCAAAGCGATCAAGGCATGCTGCGAGCTCGTCGAGGTGGCCTACCTATGATGAGTCTCGTTTTGCGTGCGAGGAAGCTGAAAATGATTTTCATGCCAAGGCTACTAAAGCTTGGCTGCAGGAGATCTCCATTGATAGGATGGCTCTTCGGGCCGAAAAGCCCGACATGTACGAGGAAATTAGACGCAGGGAGATGGAATTCCTATTTGATGAACCTGCTCTCATCAACAAGATGCTCATCAGTGAGTTCTACGCAAATGCGACCTACGGCATGGCTAGGGAGGTCTTCGTACGAGGTAAGCGTGTTTGGGCCAAAGTGCCTAGTGTTAGGCAGGCTTTGAGACTACCTGCTTTTACCAGTGATGTGGATTTCTACCACGACATGCCCGGTGTCACTTGGGACACCATGATAGAGGCCTTATGTGTAGGTGGTCGTCCTTTCTGGATCAAGGACCAAATTACTCTTAACTCCACCTGTTTCACACATCTTGCCAAGTGCTGGTTTACGGTTGTCTGTAACCATTTTCTGCCCTCCAACAACACCACTGATGTTAACTTTAATCGGGCATTATTGACTTGGTGCTTTGTCACCCAGCGGGAGTTTGATGTTGCCCGCCTTGATTTGTGATGAGATGATGCTGAGGGGACCCCTCAAGTCTAACGGATTTTATTTCCCTTCTTTGGTCACTACTCTTTGCCTCTCCCACCTGACACCCGTATTACCTACGGATGGTGAGCTTCCACAAAAAGCTCCGTTTAAAGCTTCTATTATTCGGGTGGGTAGAGGCAACGACCCCACTGACATTGATGACGATGACGACCCTGTCCCAGTTGTCCAGTCCCGGAGGTCCACCGACTCTACAGATACTTCTAGGCAAGCTCCCTATGGAGCTGGCCTATCCCGGTCCTAGTCCATAAGACCTATGCTTAGGTTTTTGGAGGAGGAAGTTGCGGATTTACGCACTTCTGTGGACGGCCTACACACGTGCATGGACGCGATATCTCAGAGGCATTCTAGGTCTGAGAGCCGTTTCATGGCATGGTTCAGAGCTTTGGGTCGAGCATGCAATGTCGACCCCGCCACCGTCTCCGACTCAGATTGAGTCCCAGGTAAGTCTTCTAACCCTTTTGTGCTTTACATTGATTATTATGACATGAGGACATGCCATGATTTTAAGTGTGGGGTGGGAGACTTATTCTGTATTGTATGTTGTACATTGTAGATTTAGTGTTATAGTATATTAGCTTGCTTGGCCCAATGATGGAAACTTGGCGACGGGTTTCTTAAGGGTCTAAGTCGAAACAAAAAAAACAAAAAAATCAAAAATTTTAAAAATTCAAAAATATGAGTAGAGGGCTCTTCCTGATGACAGACTACTTGGACAGTACTCTTGAGGGAAGTAGTCCATGTAGGAATTTTTGTTTCTTTTCTTTTCTTTTTCTAGGTAGTGTATCACCTCCCCCTTGGTTTTTCTTTTGGCCACAATTCTTTTCCAAAGGTTTTTATTGAACCGGGTTAGGTAGATTTTTCTTTTTAGGATTAGAGGGTAAAGGTTAATATGTAACCCCAAGTATGCACACTAGCAAAACTAAAATGAACTTGAGAGTGTATTATCTGAGCTTGACTGTAGATTCTAGGATATGCCTTAAATTACACAATACAGCTTGCTTGAACATTGATATGACTTTGTAGATGAACCTGATTCAGAATGAGTTTCATGCTAAGTGTGTGTGAGTTTTTACCTGCATTATATGTTTATACATGATACCTAGAACTTGCCCTGTGTGTGTGCAAAGCGAAATAGAAGTTGTTTAGTTATAGAGATGATAGAGGCATTTCTTTATGCAGCCCCATAAACCAAAAACTATGAATTCACCTGTATAGAATATCTTAGTTAACCCCATTTGAGCCTTAAGCATGTTCTTTGATAACCCTATAATGTTCACAAAATCCATATCATATATTGTTGTACCTTACCTCCTAGAAGCACTTGTGTTGTAATGAATATGCAAAAGTGAAAGTGTGGGGTGAGGGGAAATTGAAAAAGGGAAAACAAGAATGAATGGTAAAAAATGGTGAACTTCGGGAATGTACAGTAAATGCTTTACAAAGCAATAAAAAAAAGATGTATACATGTAAATAAGAAAGCCAGTTACACCAAAAGAAAAATGGGGATTAAAAGTGAATAAAAGGTGAAGGAATGGTTAGGGGGAGCATAACGAAAAAGCTTAAAGGGAAGTTGTGAAAAAGAAAGTGCTTAGGGAGGTTAGCCACTATAACCAAAAGTATCCTACCCGTCCCATAGCCTACATTACAACCCTTAAAGACCTCTTGATCTTTGATTAAATAACTCGATTAGTGGAGTATTACACTAGGGGCAAGCCTATGGTGTATCTGTGTACATATAAATGCTCTTTGCTGAGAGTGAGTGAAAATTTTGTTTCTATATATATAAGTTCCATGTTATAAATTGTATATGTGTGGGAACTTCTCTTAGTATGATTGTGTGAGGGCATGTAACTCGGGAAGAAAAGGGTAAGTTTGCAAGTCTGTGATAATAATTAGAGTAAGCAATTATGTGTTGGCTTTTGAGTTTACAGTTGAGTAAGGATTATGCATTACTAAGGTTAATCTTGAATGATAGCTTGTGTGACATATTTTGGGGGAGACATTGATAAAATTGGCCTAAAAGTGTGATTAAAGTTGCTCGAGGACGAGCAAAGGTTTAAGTGTGGGGTGTTGATAATAGGTGAATTTGACTATATTTATGCCCTAAATAATCACACTTTAATGTTGTTTTGATAATATTTATGATGACAAAATGCTCTTATTAGTGTTTTTAGTGTGTTATAGGTACACAAGAGTTGATGAAGGCTAAAAGAGCAGTTTTGGAGTCAAAAGAAGGTGAAAAAGGCCATGTGTGGAACAAGTCAAGAAATTGTTCTGAAACATCCCGGAAGATTTAGGGGCACTGTTTGACCGTAGTTCCACCGCGACCGCGGCAGAACCGCGGTAGGACAGGCCTGCGGAAGTTTGGAAAAATCAGAAGACATGATCCACCGCGGTTCCACCGCGAACGCGGTCAAACTACGGTGGAAGACGTAAAATTCAGGGGCTTAAGTGTAAAAACGAAAATTGTAAAACCTAAACCCTATATATATTGTTAGGATTCGCCCAAAGGAGGCAAGTTTTGTACTATTGACTACTTTTGCAAGCAAACTAGTAAGAGAGAACTCTCTCAACATCTATCTTTCTTTTACTTTGAATTCTTGATTATGAAATCAATTATCTCTTTTGCTTTCTTAATTATGAGTAGCTAAATCTTTATCTAAGGTTTTGATGGAACCTATTGTATTGATGAACTTCCGGGTTATGTGAATACAAATTGTTAGCTAAATTTCTATTTGTTCAACTTCATTCTTGTTGTAGTTAATTGATAGGATCCTCAATTAGTTGTGCCTATTTAGTGTGCATAACTTGAAAAGAGTGCATATTTAAGTTATTGTTGAACAACACCACACCTAGATTATTGGAGGAATCTATAATTGCGGGCGTAAAGGTGGGATTAGGAATAACGAAACCTTGGGTGCAATCTAAAGTGAACTGTGCTAATTAAAGCTAGCTAGGGTAGCTCGGAAGAGTGCAATAGTAAATTATTGTAATTGCTCGGGAGAGAATTACGGTATAAATAGGGTTCATGATTGATAGAGAAATATTGACAATTTGTATGAGCATAAACAGAAGGGATTTCATCAATAGGGGAAATCAATACCTTAGTCTTTCTCATTATTCTTTTCAACACTTTCAGTTATTTTCTTCAAGTCTTTAGTGTATTGCAAAAGTAGTTAGTAGAAACCACTCACAAAGATATTTACAAGTTTGGGGAGCTGATTTAGGAGTGTTATTGGGCTTTGAAGGTTGTAATTGATAGGTTAACTCTCTGTAGGATTCGACTCCGGACTTATAAAATCGGGTTATATTAACAGCGACTGCATTGTCCTTTTTATAAGGCATAGTTGGGCGTGATCAAATTTTGGCGCCGTTGCAGGGGAGTTAACGAAATGCATTGTTTTGGTGTGTGGCTGCGTGAGCAAACTTCAGAGCACCTGCTGGAGAGTCCAAACTCACGCGGACCGCACTAAAATGGTCATGTGGTCACGTGGCAACTGGTGAGATACTGTCCAATTTTTTTATTCAACCCTGCACTGTTTCAACATCATCCATGCAACACTTCACAACACATCAGTTCAAAAATCTTACTCTACAATGAAAAAATATGAAGAAATATAAAAGACATGGGTTGCCTCCCAAGAAGTGCCTGATTTAACGTCGCGGCACGACGCGGGTTACCATCA
This sequence comes from Nicotiana noctiflora, assembly GCA_032618575.1. Lineage (NCBI taxonomy): Eukaryota > Viridiplantae > Streptophyta > Magnoliopsida > Solanales > Solanaceae > Nicotiana > Nicotiana noctiflora. The sequence goes on along the minus strand of JASVEL010013229.1, from coordinate 70,694 downwards.
TCTTTACTTCAAGTGAATAAGTGCCACCACGTGGCTATCATCAACCTTTCCCAAGTAATGCTTAACTCGATGCCTGTTAACCCGGAATACTTCACAATTTTTGTTCTTGAGATCAAGGGCACCGAAAGGAGTTACACAAACCACTTCAAAGGGCCCACTCCATTTGGACTTGAGTTTTCCCGGGAATAACCTTAGCCTTGAGTTGAAAAGAAGGACCATGTCACCAACCTTAAATTCCTTGCCTCTAGCATATTTATCATGTAAGTACTTCATCTTGTCCTTGTACAAGGATGAGCTGGAGTAAGCATGAAAACAAAATTCGTCAAGCTCATTCAATTGGTCTACTCGGAGGTTGGCCGCAACATCCCATTCCAAATTCAACTTTTTTATGATAAGGAGGAAGAAAAGATCAATACGAGGCCGCCAAAGGATTAAGTGGGGCGCCTTGACTGCGGATAAAGCTCGGGAGTTGGAAAGAAAGTTATCAGAAATGGGAGCCTGGGGAAGTAGTAGTGGGGAAGCAAACACTATGTGGTCGACGACAGCTGATTGTATAAGGAAGGCGGCGGGAGATGTGTTGGGGTTATCTTCTGGCCACACCGGTGGCCATAAAGGAGACTGGTGGTGGAATACTACTGTCCTAGGTAAAGTGGAAGCGAAGAAGGCAGCTTACATGCGATTAGTAGGGAGCACTGGCGAGGAGGAGAAGAGGGCGAACATGGAGAGATATAAGGTAGCTAGAAAGGAGGCGAAAATGGCAGTAACGGAGGCTAAGACGGCAGCTTTTGCCCGTTTGTATGAGGAACTAGGTAGCAAAGGCGGGGAGAAGAAGTTATTCCGCCTCGCTAAGCTAAGAGAGAGGGCGGCTCGGGATCTGGACCGGGTGAGGTGCATAAAAGATGAGGACGGCAAAGTTCTGATGGGGGATGAACAGATTAAGAGGAGATGGCAGACCTACTTTCATAAACTCCTAAATGAAGAAGGGGATCAGGGTATTGTACTAGGTGGATTGAGGAACACCGACATTCCCCATGAATTAAGTTATTGCAGGGACATTGATGTCGATGAGGTCGCCGAGGCAATGCGTAAGATGAGGGGGGGTAGAGCTACCGGGCCAGACGAAATTCCGGTTGAACTTTGGAGGTGTGTGGGTAGAGCAGGATTGGAATGGCTTACTGGGTTGTTTAATGTGATATTCAAGACTAATAGGATGCCTGAAGAGTGGAGGCGGAGTACGATGGTTCCGTTGTATAAGAACAAAGGCGATATCCAGAGCTGTAACAACTATAGAGGCATCAAATTACTAAGTCATACCATGAAAATCTGGGAGAGAGTGGTAGAGATGAGAGTGCGAAGGATGGTGTCTATCTCGGACAACCAGTTCGGATTTATGTCGGGGCGATCTACCACAGAAGCTATCCATCTTATTGGGAGAATGGCATAACAGTACAGGGATAAGAAGAAGGATCTTCACATGGTGTTTATTGATATAGAGAAAGCGTATGACAGGGTTCCTAGGGAGGTCTTATGGAGCTGCTTAGAGGTTAAAGGGGTTCCGGCGGCCTACATTAGGGTGATTAGAGACATGTATGAAGGAGCTAAGACTCGGGTTAGGACAATAGGAGGCGACTCCGAGCATTTTCCAGTTGTTACGGGGTTGCACCAAGGGTCGGCGCTCAGCCCTTTCCTATTTGCCCTGGTGATGGATGCCATAACGCAACATATCCAAGGGGAGGTGCCATGGTGCATGCTATTTGCTGATGATATAGTCCTAATTGACGAAACACGACGCGGGGTAAACGAAAGGCTAGAGGTTTGGAGGCATGCCCTTGAGTCTAAAGGATTCAGGTTGAGCAGGACAAAGACGGAATACCTCGAGTGCAAGTTTGGGGTGGGGCCGACGGAAACGGGAGTGGAAGTGAGACTTGACTCTCAAATCATCCCTAAGAAGAGTAGTTTCAAGTACCTAGGGTCGGTTATTCAGGGGACCGGGGAGATCGACGAGGATGTCACACACCGTATAGGGGTGGGTTGGATGAAGTGGAGGTTAGCGACGGGAGTCCTGTGTGACAAGAAAGTTCCACCTTTACTAAAAGGTAAGTTTTATAAAGTAGTGGTTAGGCCTGCAATGCTGTATGGGACCGAGTGTTGGCCGGTTAAGAACTCACACACCCAGAAGATGAAAGTAGCAGAAATGAGGATGTTGAGGTGGATGTGCGGGCATACAAGGATGGATAAGATTAGAAATGAATATATTAGAGAGAAGGTGGGTGTGGCCCCCATAGAGGACAAGATGCGAGAAGCAAAACTCAGATGGTTCGGGCACATTCGGAGGAGGAGCACTGATGCACCGGTGAGAAGGTGTGAGCGGCTGGCTGTGGTAGGCATGAGAAGAGGTAGAGGAAGACCTAAGAAGTATTGGGGAGAGGTGATAAGGCAGGACTTAGTGCGTCTTAGGATTACTGAGGACATGGCCCTTGATAGGGGATTGTGGAAGTCGAACATTAAAGTTGTAGGTTAGGGGAAAGTTGTGGATAATTCCACAGCGCACTAGAGTGATATTAGCTAGTTAGGAGGTAATCGTAGGAGGTTATTGATCGGTACATGGAGTTATTTATTGGATATTAGTATACCTTTCATCTATTTCCTATTTCGTAGTTCTTATATTTCTTATACTGCTGCTACTTTATTATTTTGTGTTATGTTGTTATTTTATGTTATTTTTAGTATGAGTCTATTGATAGTACTAATGCATCGTTTTTTTGTTGATGTCTTGAGCCGAGGGTCTCCTGGAAACAGCCTCTCTGCCCCCCGGGTAGGGGTAAGGCCTGCGTACATATTACCCTTGGAGTAAGCACGAAAACGAAATTCATCAAGCTCATTCAATTGGTCTACTCGGAGGTTGGCCGCAACATCCCATTCCAAATTCAACTTTTTTAAAGCCCACATCGCCTTGTGCTCTAGCTCCACCGGAAGATGACAAGCCTTACCAAATACCAACCGATATGGAGACATACCAATTGGAGTTTTGTAAGCCGTCCTATAGGCCCAAAGAGCATCATCCAACTTCTTTGACCAATCGGTCCTATTTGCATTTATTGTTTTGGACAAAATACTCTTGATCTCCCTGTTAGAAACCTCCACTTGACCACTTGCTTGGGGATGGTATGGAGTAGTCACTTTGTGGTTAACTCCATATTTGGTGAGCAAAGAGTCGAATGCCTTATTACAAAAATGGGACCCCCATCACTAATGATAGCACGAGGGGTTCCAAATCTAGTAAAAATCTGCTTCTTCAAGAATGCCACAACACTCCGAGCTATATTGTTGGGTAGAGCCACTGCTTCTACCCATTTAGAGACATAATCTACCACCACAAGAATGTACATGTTCCCATAAAAGCTAACAAACGGGCCCATGAAGTCAATGCCCCAAACATCGAAAATATCCACCTCCAAAATGGTGTTAAGAGGCATCTCATCTTTTTTAGAAATCCCGCCGGCTCGTTGACATGCATCACACCTTTTTACTAAATCACTTGCATCTTGAAACAAGGTGGGCCAATAGAAACCGCAACTTAGAACTTTAGATGTCGTTCTCACCCCCCCCCCCATGATGACCACCATAAGGGGAAGAGTGGAACGCTTCCAATGTGCTCAATTGTTCTTCTTCTGAGATACAATGACGAATCACCCCATCGGTGCAAATTTTGAACAAATATGGCTTGTCCCAATAGAAATCCAAACTATACCGCCTGAGCTTTTTCCTTGTGTTAGAAGAGAGCTCATACGGGATGATGCCGGTCATAAGATAATTGGCTACATCAGCAAACCATGGCATATCATGCATAGACACCGCAAGGAGTTGTTCATCCGAAAAAGCATCATTAATCTCAGCTCCGTTGCTTGGTCTTCCTTCTTCCTCTAGCCGGGACAAGTGATCTGCGACTTGATTTTTGCTTCCTTTTCTATCAATAATCTCAAGATCAAATTCTTGCAATAGTAACACCCATCTCATCAATCTCGCTTTTGAGTCTTTCTTTGTCATCAAGTACCTAAGGGCCGCATGATCGGTATGAATAATCACCTTGGCTCCCATAAGGTATGGGAGAAACTTCTCCATGGCAAAAACAATAGCTAGCAACTCCTTCTCGGTGACCGTATAATTTGTTTGAGCCTCATTCATTGTCTTACTTGCATAGTACATCGGGTGGAACATCTTGTTAATTCTTTGACCTAACACCGCACCAACCGCCACATCACTAGCGTCACACATTAATTCAAATGGCAAATCCCAATTTGGTGCAGTGATAATGGGAGTGGTATTCAACTTATACTTCAACAATTCAAAAGATTCCATACACTTTTCGTCGAACACAAACTTCACATCCTTCTCCAACAACTTGCACAATGGGTTCACGACCTTTGAGAAATCCTTGATGAAACGCCGGTAGAATCCGACATGACCTAAGAAACTCCCCACCCCCTTGACAGGGGTGGGGGGAGGTAGCCTCGAGATGACTTCTATCTTTGCTTTGTCCACTTCAATGCCATTCTTTGAAATTTTATGCCCCAAAACAATTCCTTCTTGCACCATAAAATGACATTTCTCCCAATTTAGCACCAGATTAGTCTCTTCGCATCTCTTCAACACTTTATCCAAAGTTCCCCAAGCATTCATCAAAAGAATCCCCCACTACACGGAAATTATCCATGAACACTTCCAATATGTCCTCCACCATGTCGGTGAAGATGGCCATCATGCATCTCTGGAAGGTTGCTGGTGCATTGCAAAGTCCGAATGGCATCCTTGAGAATGCGAAAGTGCCATATGGACAAGTAAATATTGTCTTTTCTTGGTCTTCCGGGGCAATGAGAATTTGTTTATACCTCGAGTAGCCATCAAGGAAGCAATAGTAAGCCCGACCCGCTAAACAATCAAGCATTTGGTCCAAAAATGGTAGAGGGAAATGATCCTTCCTGGTAACCTTGTTGAGCTTTCTATAATCCATGCACACTCTCAACCCCGTGACCGTGCGGGTCAGGATCAACTCATTGTTTGCATTTGTGACCACCGGATGCCACCCTTCTTAGGAACACATTGGACCGGGGAGGTCCATGAACTATCTGATATTAGGTAGACCACACCGGCATCCAACCACTTGATAACCTCCTTCTTGGACACCTCTTGCATAGCTTCATTAAATCTTCTTTGGTGTTCAAGTGACGGCCGTGCATCATCCTCCAAAATGATCTTGTGCATGCAAAAGGCGGGGCTTATGCCCGAATATCCACCAAGTTCCATCCAATTGCCCGCTTGCGCTTCTGTAATATCGCCAAAGTGGCATCCACCTGCAAATTAGTTAAGCAAGACGAAAGAATAACAGGTAAAGTGAAATTGGGTCCCAAGTACTCATACTTGAGGTGAGGAGGAAGTGGTTTCAACTCCAACATCGGTGGCTCCTCAATATATGGCTTTGTTGGAGGGTTCTTGCGATTCTCAAGGTCCAATGACAACTTTCTCAGCTCATAAGAGTACGAGCCCATACCATGCAAAGCATTAACACACTCGATTCTTCCGGCATCATTATTAGCTTCCATGTTCAAAAGTACCGCTTCAAGTGGGTCTTCAACATTGATCATTGCGCTTGTGTCATCCACTATCACCGTCGTGATAATGTCGACAAACGAACAAACTTCGGTACTATTAGGTTGCCTCATTGATTTGCATACATGGAAAACTACTTTTTCATCACCAACCCGGAAAGTTAACTCCCCCGCTTCAACGTCCACCAAAGCTTTTCCAATTGCTAAGAAAGGCCTTCCAAGAATGATAGGAACTTCAAAGTCCACTTCACAGTCAAGGATTACAAAATCGGCCGGCAAAATGAACTTTTCAACTCGAACAAGCACGTCATCAATGATACCCAAAGGCCGCTTCATGGACCTATCCGCCATTTGCAACCGCATTGATGTCGGGTGAGGTTGCCCAATCTCTAAGGTTTTAAACACTGAATATGGCATGAGATTGATGCTTGCCCCCAAATCACATAGGGCTTTTGCGAAATCGGCGTTTCCAATAGTGCATGGGATGGTGAATGCTCCAGGATCTTCAAGTTTTGGAACCATGGAGTGCACTATCGCACTCACTTGATGTGTCATTTTGATCGTTTCACATTCCATCGACCTCTTCTTAGTGACCAACCCTTTCATGAATTTCGCATAGCTCTTCATCATGTTAATGAATATTTTAAACTGATTATCACTTCTTTGTTTCGCCAAACGCTGAGGGTAAGGTGGAGGAGGCCTAGGAAATGGTGCCTTGGCCTTTTGCACTTTCGGCTCAGGCATATCTATAACATGTTCCCTAGACGGGTTCACGTTCTCTTGAGTCTCTTCCCCCGGTTCTTGAATGTCAATTCTCACCTCATCTCTTGCACTTGTCTCTACAACATCATCAACCCCCGTAGGCATATCACAATTGGGAAACTCATCTTCCTCCACTATGGCTTGATTCTTTCTTGAGGCATTCACTTCACCGCCTCGTCCACTCCGTGTGGTTACCGCCAATATAAATTTATTTAGACCCTTAATGTCACGCCCCAATTCGAGGGACATGACCGGCGCCCGACCGGGTAGCCCCGGTTAAGCAGACCTGGGTGCCTTTACTATCCCACGTGTTACCCCGTATTTTTCATTACTTATTAATCAAAGGATTAACCATTTTATAATTAAAATCACCCTTCTTCAATACATACACAACATACTTAGATTACTTAACAAAGTTTACAACTTACATTACCCGACATACAATTACATAAGTTCAAAACCACATTTACTGTCTACGCAACATCTAAAGATACAACAGGATAATACAGTACACAAAACCAAAAAAGGGATGCTACAATACTTGCTGGTAACAAGGCTCCGGCTATACCTTACACAAAATCAAAATAAGACTAAAATAGAAGTGGCATGAGCCACGCACGGCCCCGAGAGGAAATGGGCTCACCAAAACGGACGGTGGAAGATGAAGGATGCTACTGCCGATGAGCTGAAGTACCTGCTACTGATCCACCTACAATCATAACACGAATGTAGCGTCCCCGGCAAAAGGGACATCAGTACACTGGAATTGTACTGGTATGTATGGACAAGCTTTGTCCCAAGTAAACTCAAGCAATTAAACAAGTAAATCACGATGATAAGACAACCAATAATTACACCAAGAAATAATAAAGCCATCCAATCATGTTCCCACATTTACTTTGTTTCAAGTAGTTCTCAGCCCAAAGCACAATTAAAGATCAACAAGGAAGGCAACAACCAAACAATCACGGAAAATACAATCAAGTCAAACAAAGGGGCAATTAGTGCCCCACAGGTTGCAAACTCTCCTGTTGTCTCCTTTCACAATTCCACATCGATGATTTCATATCAATTTCAATGGAGATTTCGATCGCTTTCCATCCCTTATTACATCAACCACCCTTATCACCCCAACCCACACCTTATTACTTCATGTGCGGCGCGCAACCCGATCCCACCGTATAGTTTCAAGTCACAACAATCACAAATAGCAAACAAGAGCACTACACAAGATTACAAACAAGGGCAATAAGCGAATCACAAATTGGTTCATGCTTTCAAATACTATCAAACCAGTATCACAACCAAGTTACAATGTTTCCATATTCGAGAGTACCCATACCATTATGTTCAACAATTTATCATAATTCAAGTGTTTCATTAATTTCCCACAAGAAGCCATGTATGCCATCACTATAATGGTTCTCGATTCTTTACCAATTACAACTTCCTTTTCATCCTTCGGTTCATATCCCATACCACACCACACATAGTTCAACATCAATTGGATACCCAACAACTAAATCAAAGAATTACACAACAATTCCTCAAAATTATCACATACCAACGAATTGCACACATAATGGTGATTTCACAAGAATCAAAGTTAGCCATATAAACCTGGAGTCGAATTTACTTCCTTCAATCTCTTACTTAAGCTCACCCAAGTTATCCTAAGTTGCCAACTTCCGTTTTTGCAAACCCTTACTCCTACCCACTTCTTTTTACTAAAATTCAAGTTCAAATAACATGCATGAGTGTCACATTCTATTTTCAAAAGCTATTGTATGCAAATCTTTCCTTACCCATTTTAAAACTGAAAATCAAAGACGATGGTTAGGGTTTTTTACCTTTTTAAAGATTGGGGAAGATGACACTTTCCCTAGGAGCCTCCGGAGCAAATGATTAGAAACGCTCTTTGAAGATGGGTAGACTTCTCTCTCTAGAATCCCTCTTTCCTCTCTCTAGTTTTGTTAAGAAAGTATGAGAAAATGAAGGTTGGAGGTGTTTTATTAAAGAAGGGGTCGGGTTTTGTTAAAGAAGGAATTGGGTTAAAGTTTTATAAAAATCTGGGCCAAGTCAATTCTGCGGTCCGCATAATTGCCCCCAAAAATGCACATGTTCTGTTACGATATACGACCAGAATGCGGTCCGCATTCGTGTTCTGCGGCCACAGAATGCACCGCAGAATTGACACTCAAAAATTCTTAAGAAATTATGCGATGGATCTGTGGTCCGCATTTCCATTATGCGATCGCATATTGGACCGCATTTTCAACAATAATTTTCGGAAAAAATTCTGTTAAACTCTGCGGTAGGAATGCGGTCCGCATAGCAGATCTTTGATCGCATTCCTGACCGCAGAATCGACATTTTCTAGAAAATTTATTCTTTCAATTTTTGAAACTTAAATCACTACCAAGGGTCCAAACCCGAACACCTTATTCGGACCATGACACCACGGCTACTAGGTTTCAAGCACAAAACTTTTACGGGGCCTTACATCCCACCCTTAGGATTCACCATCGTGTCACTAGGTAATGCACCCTTTTGGCGAGTATTTAGGGATTGTGAAATTTGTCCAAGTTGTACTTCCAAGTTGCGGATGGAAGTATTATAAGAAGCTAATTGCGCATCTGAATCTTGATTCCTTTTCATCATTTGTTCAAACATCACTTCTATCATTCCAAATTCATTGCCCGATGAACTTTGCCCTTGTTGTTGATAAGGTGGCGGATTGTTGGGTTGTTGAAACATCGGGGGCCTTTGAAATCCTTGCCCCCGATTACCTTGGCCTCCATTGTTATTGTTCCAATTGTTGTTCCAGTTATTGTTATCTCCACTCCAATTGCCACTATTATTGCCTTAATTTCCCCAATTTCTTTGATTGCCTCCATTCCAATTTCTGCCGCCTTGGGGTTGATTATTATTGTTCCAATTGTTTCCACCTTGTTGATTATTCCAATTCCCTTGAGACCGCCATTGTTGGTTGCTTTGATTCCCTCTATTACCTTGAAAATTGTTCATATATTGGCAATCTTCGTCTTGTTCATCATAACACTCATTTGAATACCCACTACCATCATCATAATTGTCACAAGCTCCTTGTTGTTGTGGCCCCCTTTGCCTTCTCTTCATCATGTTTACCCCTTCCATTGCATTTACTTGCCTTAGATTTTGCACTTGTTTCAATTGTGCTTTTGCTAATTGATTCATGGTGGTAGTAAGTTCGGCTATGGCTTGGCCGTGGTCATGTAACTCTTTGTGCATGTGTATAACATTTGGATCGCCTTGAGGAACATTCGCCCGACTTTGCCATGCTGCTGAAGTATCGTCCATCTCATCAAGTACATCACATGCTTTATTATACGGAAGCTTCATGAAATTTCCACCCGCCAATTGATTCACAATGCATTAGTTTGTTGTGTTGATGCCTCTATAGAATGTTTGTTGAATCATCACATCATTCATATCATTATTCGGGCACTCCTTGACCATAGTTCTAAAGCTCTCCCATATTTCATGCAAAGGCTCCATCGGTTCTTGTTTGAAGGCCAAAATCTCATCACGGAGCACCGCCATATGATTTGGAGAAAAGAACTTGGCAATGAACTTGTTTGCCAATTCGTCCCATGTAGTAATTGAATGATTTGGCAACCTCTCCAACCAATCAAGAGCTTTACCCCAAAGAGAGAACGTGAAAAGCCTCAACCTTAGAGCATCTTCGGAGACATTGGTTTACTTACTTCCCTAAGCAAGCTCGAATAATTCTACGCATTTCTAACAGCTTATTCGGACCATGACACCATGACTACTAGGTTTCAAGCACAAAAATTTTACGGGGCCTTACATTCTTCCCCCCCCCCCCTAAAATCATTCGTCCTCGAATGAGGATTTTGAAAATCCGATGGTTTTGAATGACATGATATGCAAATTGTCAAAATTTTCACTAACTCCTATATTTTAGAAAAATTTTACCAGAGTTTCCTTTGTATTATGGACATATCCACCTGTTAGAGAGCCCCCGAAGCACATTATCAAACAACACTACACAATTACAACATTTTCCACAGCTTGTACACACTTTTTTACCTCAACGATTGCACATAAACTAGCCACTTCAATGGGTCCTTGCCTTTTTTAAACATCTGAATACACCATATACACATAATCAAACAGACTAGTCCGAAGATACCACATTCATTGCTTGCTTGGAGGTGGCAAAAGTGGCCTTCATTTAACAAGGTTCAAGTGACCCAAATTATCAACACATATAACTCTTTGCAAAATGAAAGAAACTTTACTAACATTAAGAAGAAAGCAATTTGGACAAGACGGTAGTTGTTTCAAAACGGTAGAAGGGTCGCCTAATTTCTTCTAAGCTTGATCAAACAAATGGGGGTACTTTTCCTTCATCTCTTTTTCTGCTTCCCATGTGGCCTCCTCAACTTGTTGACTTCGCCACAACACTTTGACAGAGGCAACTTCCTTATTTCTAAACTTACGAACTTGCCTATCAAGGATGGCAACCGGAATTTCTTCATATGACAAATCTTCATTAATCTCAATAGCCTCGACTGGCATGATGGTGGATGGATCTCCAATCACTTTCTTCAACATGGACACATGGAACACCGGGTGCACTGATGACATTTCTGGAGGCAACTCCAGCCTGTAAGCAACTTGCCCAATCCTTTGAACGATCTGATAAGGCCCGACATACCAAGGACTCAATTTCCCTTTCTTCCCGAATCGCATGACTCTCTTCATAGGAGATACCCTCAAGAATACCCAATCATTGACTTAAAACTCTAAATCTCTTCGACGAATGTCTGCATAGGATTTTTGGCGACTCTGTGCAGTTTTCATCCTCTCCTGAATAACCTTAACTTTTTCCATAGCTTGGTACACCAGATCTGGCCCTAGCAATTCTGCTTCACCTACCTCAAACCATCCAATTGGCGACCTACACCTTCTCCCGTACAATGCCTCAAACGGGGCCATCTGAATGCTAGCATGAAAGCTCTTATTATAAGAAAATTCTATCAGTGGTAAGTGTTCATCCCAATTACCTTTTAAATCCAAAACACAAGCCCGCAACATATCTTCATACGTCTGAATAGTCCACTCGGCCTGACCGTCGATCTGCGGATGGAAGGCTGTGCTGAGATTCACCTGAGTTCCCAAACCTTGTTGAAAAATCTTATAAAAATTAGCTGTGAACTGAGCCCCGTGATCCGAGATAATAGAAAGTGGAGTGCCATAAAGCCTTACTATCTCCTTGATGACAACTTTGCATATTGCTCCACAGTATCAGTGGACTTGACTGGCAGGAAGTGAGCAGATTTGGTGAGTCGATCCACTATCACCCATATCGTGTCGAACTTATGCTGAGTGTGAGGTAACTCCACCACGAAATCCATATTGATCATCTCCCATTTCCACCTTGGTATTTCGATAAGCTAATGCTCGGCCTTCACTAGCTGACAGTTCGGGCATTTAGATACAAAGCTCACGACATTCATTTTCATACCGTTCCACTAATAAATCTCGTTGAGATCATGATACATTTTCATAGATCTTGGGTGCACAGAATACCTGGAAATATGAGCCTCTTCCATCACTCTCTCTCGAAGCTCGTCCATGTCCGGGACACATAGCCTACCTTGACACCGCAATACACCATCCTCGCTGCTGAGTACAAATGCTGAAGTCTTGTTATTCACAACTGCTTCCTTCATCCGAGGCAATGCTGAATCCATAAGCTACTTTTCCTTGATTTCTGCCACCAATGATGATTACGCTCCATTATGCACCATAACATTCCCCTTGTCTGACGCCGAGATGCGAACCCCCAAACTGGCCAATTGGTAAACCTCCCGAGCCTGGGGTCTCTGATCCACCCCCAAATGAGCCAAACTACCCATGGATTTACGACTAAGAGTGTCTGCCACAACATTTGCCTTCCCTGGATGGTACAATATGTTCATATCATAGTCTTTAAGCAATTCTAACCACCATCGTTGTCTCAGATTCAGCTCCTTCTGTTTGAACAAATACTGGAGGCTCTTGTGGTCTGAAAACACATCTACATGAAGCCCATAAAATATTGCCACCATATTTTCAAAGCAAACACAATTGTTGCAAGCTCCAAATCATGCGTCGGGTAATTCTTCTCGTGATTCTTGAGTTTCCTGGAAGCATAAGCTATGGCTTTCCCGTACTGCATCAATACACATCCCATACCGACCATGGAGGCATCACAATAAACTAACAAACCCCTCTGTGCCTTCTGGCAAGGCTAATACTGGTGCCGAGGTCAACCTTGACTTCAATTCCTAAAAACTTTTCTCACATGCGTCGGACCACTGAAACTTAACTGCCTTCTGCGTCAATTTGGTCAATGGGGAGGCGAGGGTTGAGAACCCCTCCACAAACCTTCGGTAGTATCTTGCCAAACATAAGAAGCTAGAAATCTCTGTCGGTGTAGTGGGTCTAGGCCAATCCTTCACTGCTGAAATCTTCTAAGGATCCACCTGAATCCCTTCACTGGAAATAACATGTCCTAGAAAGGCTACGGACTCCAACCAAAACTTATATTTTGAGAACTTGGCATACAATTGGTGCTGATGAAGGGTCTGCAATGCTGCTCTGAGGTGAATGGCATGATTCTCCCTGCTTCGAGAGTAAATGAGGATGTTGTCAATGAATACAATCACAAAGGAATCTAGGAATGGCTTAAAAACCCGATTCATAAGGTCCATAAAAGCTGTTGGGGCATTGGTCAGCCCAAAAGACATGACCAAAAACTCGAAGTGACCATAACGAGTTTCGAAGGCGGTCTTAGGAATATCCTGCTCTCTAATCTTCAACTGGTGCTACCCGGACCGTAAATCAATTTTTGAGAAAAAACTTGCTCCTTGCAACTGGTCAGACAAATCATCTACCCGAGGCAAAGGATATTTATTCTTGATGGTGAATTTGTTGAGCTACCGATAATCAATGCACATTCGAAGTGACCCATCCTTCTTTCTGGAAAAAAAAGAACCGGAGCACCCCACGGCGACACACTCGGTCGTATGAACCCCTTCTCTAATAAATCCCTCAGCTTCTCCTTTAACTCCCTTAACTGTGCTGGCGCAATTCTGTATAGTGGAATGGATATTGGCTGAGTATCTGGCAATACATCAATCCCGAAATCGATTTCCCTATCTGGCGGGATCCTCGGGAGCTCATCCGGAAACACTTCAGGAAACCCATTTACAACTGGCACGGACTCGAGGGTAGGCACACCTGAGGTGGTGTCCGTTACCCGGACCAAATGATAGATACACCCCTTCTTAATTATCTTTGAAGCCTTAAGGTAGGAAATAAACCTACCCCTTGGCACCACACCATTTCCTCTCCATTCAATAACTGGCTCGTTAGGGAAATCCAGCCTCATGACTCTCGTTCGATAGTCAAGCTTGGCAAAGCACGAATAAAGCCAATCCATCCCCATAATTGCATCAAAATCTACCATCCCAAGCTCAATAAGATCGGCTGTGGTAACACGACCACTCACCGTAACAATACAATACCTATAGACTCGTGAGGTTGTAATAGAATCACCAATCGAAGTCGATACAGAGAACGGCTCATAAAGCTGTTCGGGTTCTATACCAAAACTTGAAGCAATGAACGGGGTGACATAAGACAAGGAGGACCCCGGATCAATAAGAGCATAGCAATCAATAGCCTGAACAGACAAAATACCTGTAACAACATCTGGAGAAGCCTCAACACTCTGGCGGCCATTCAAAGCATATAATCGGCTAGGTCCACCCCTACCATGAGCTCCACCCCTAGATGCACCATGCCCTGCCGAAGCTGGAGGATGCGCTGATGACGTAGAAACCGAAGAACCAGATGACTGAGCAGATCCCCTACCCATACCCTAATTGGGTACACGGCAGTCCCGCTGAATGTGGCCTCTCACCCCGCACCTAAAGCATATTGGAATATCCAAATAATATGTCTTTTTGTGGAACCTCCCATATTTGGGGCATGTAGGTCTCCCCTGCTGCTGGGACCTCACTCCCGGACGACCAGACTGGCGGGACCTCCTACTGTCTGAACCCGGTCTCGAATGACTACCCTGCTGATGACTATGCACAGATGGCGGTGCACTCGCTGAGGACTGAGCATATGACTGGGATGGCTCTGATGACCCTTTCCCTAGAAGTGATCTCCCGGAATGACCCATTGACCGGGCCCTGCTGCTACTCTCTCTTTTCGCACGAATCTTCAACTTCCTAGCCTTTGTAGCCTGAGCAAACCCCACCATCTTCCCACAATTCATATCTAAGTGCAAAGCTACTATGGCGGCCTCATTCACTACCAAAGGGCTAAGGCCCTGAACAAATCGCCGAACTCGGGCATCCTGGTCGACACTAGCTGAGGGGCATACTTGGACAGTCTCACGAACTCCATGTGATATTCCCAAACACTCATGTTGCCCTGTTTGAGGACCTCGAACTCAGTGGCACGGGCTGCCATTGTCTCGGCAGGCAAGAAGTGGTCCAAGAAGGCATCCACAAACTCCTCCCATCTAGGCGGAGGGCTCCTCTCCTCACGGGAATCCTCCCACATCTCAAACTGCGAACGCGCCGCTCCCTTCAGCCTATATGAAGCCAACTCTACCCCCTCTATAACTATAGCCTTCATCACTCTGAGGATCTTATATATCTCATCAAGAAAATCCTGCAGGTCGGCCTCTGGGTCTGTGCCTGAGAATTTTGGAGGGGTCAATCGCAGGAAATGGTGGACTCTAGAACCGGAGGAATCTCCCTGTCCGCTTGAGGACGTAGGGGCATCATGAGATCTCTGGGCCTGGGCAGCCACTAACTGGGTCAACATATGAATGGCTCCCCTAAGATCCTCTTTAGAAATACTGGAACCGGAAGCTGGTACTATCTCAGAATCAGGAATACTAGCAGGAGGGATGGTGGCACCCTATGCCACAGCCGAAACAGGAACACTTGGGTCCGGAATAGATGGACCGGGCGAATTTAGAACCGGTGGTTCATTCTCACCCACGACATCAGGTACATGATTTGTAGCCACACTTGGGCTGGCATTGGCCCCAAGGTCGAGTCTAGTTTTCTACTTAGGCGCCATATTCTGAAAATATTGGTACAAGGCGCGAATTAGACATATATACTTCCACTTTTCACTTTACCGCACGATATAGAATAATAAAGAAATAGGTAAATTCCTAAATGTCCGTGCATCCCCCAACTTATAGATGTGGTCAACAACACACCGATAAGAAGGGCGCTACAAGATACAGCTCCGAGACATCCTAGGACACTTAAAAAACCTTAGGCTCTGATACCAAGTTTGTCATGCCCCAAATCGAGGGACATGACCGGCGCCTGACCAGGTAGCCCCGGTAACGCACCAAGAAATAATAAAGCCAGCCAATCGTGTTCCCGCATTTAATTCATTTCAAGTAGTTCTCAGCCCAAAGTACAATTAAAGATCAACAAGGAAGGCAGCAACCAAACAATCACGGAAAACACAATCAGGTCAAACAAAGGGGTAATCAGTGCCCCACAGGTTGCAAACTCTCCTGTTGTCTCCTTTCACAAATTCACATTAATGATTTTCATATCAATTTCAATGGTGATTTTGATCGCTTTCCACCCTTATTACCTCGGCCACCCTTATCACCCCAACCCATACCTTATTACTTCGTGTTGCGGCACGCAACCCGATCCCACCGTACAGTTTCAAGTCACAACAATCACAAACAGCAAACAAGAGCACTACAAAAGATTACAAACAAGGGCAATAAGTGAATCATAAATTGGTTCATGCTTTCAAATACTTTTCAAACCAGTATCACAACCAAGTTACCATGTTTCCATATTCGAGAGTACCCATACCATTATGTTCAACAATTTATCATAATTCAAGTGTTTCATTAATTTCCCACAAGAAGCCATGTATGCCATCACTATAATGGTTCTCGATTCTTTACCAATTACAACTTCCTTTTCATCCTTCGGTTCATATCCCATACCACACCACACATAGTTCAACATCAATTGGATACCCAACAACTAAATCAAAGAATTACACAACAATTCCTCAAAATTATCACATACCAACGAATTGTACACATAAGGGCGATTTCACAAGAATCAAAGTTACCCATACATACCTGGAGTCGAATTTACTTCCTTCAATCTCCTACTTAAGCTCACCCAAGTTATCTTATGTTGCTAACTTCCGTTTTTGCAAACCGTTACTCCTACCCACTTCTTTTTACTAAAATTCAAGTTCAAATAACATGCATGAGTGTCACATTCTATTTTCAAAAGCTATTGTATGCAAATCTTTCTTTACCCATTTTAAAACTAAAGATCAAAGAAAACGGTTAGGGTTTTTACCTTTTAGAGATTTGGGAAGATGAGACTTGCCCTAGGGTCTTCCGGACCAAATTATTAGAAACACTCTTTGAAGATGGGTAGACTTCTCTCTCTAGAATCCCTTTTTCCTCTCTCTAGTTTTGCTAAGAAAATATGAGAAAATGAAGGTTTGAGGTGTTTTGTTAAAGAAGGAGTCGGGTTAAAATTTAACAAGGATCTAGTCCGAGTCAATTCTGTTGTCGCATCTGCGATTGCAGAATCAACATCCGCATGATGGACCGCAGAATTTCCCCCAAAATGCACATATTCTGTTACGATATGCGACCAGAATGCAGTCCGCATTCGTGTTTTGCGGTCGCAGAATGCACCGCAGAATTGACACTCAAAAATTCTCACGAAATTATGCAATGGATCTGTGGTCCGCGTTTCCATTATGAGATCGCATAGTGGATCGCATTTTCAACAAAATTTTTTGAAAACATTCTGTTAAACTCTGTGGTAGGATTGCGATCCGCATAGAAGATCTGCGATCACATTCCTGACTGCTCAATCGACATTTTCTGGGAAAATTTATTCTTTCAATTTTTGAAACTTAAATCACTACCAAGGGTCCAAACCCGAACACCTTATTCGGACCATGACACCACGGCTACTAGGTTTCAAGCACAAAACTTTTACGGGGCCTTACATCCCACCCTTAGGATTCACCATCGTGTCACTAGGTAATGCACCCTTTTGGCGAGTATTTAGGGATTGTGAAATTTGTCCAAGTTGTACTTCCAAGTTGCGGATGGAAGTATTATAAGAAGCTAATTGCGCATCTGAATCTTGATTCCTTTTCATCATTTGTTCAAACATCACTTCGATCCTTCCAAATTCATTGCCCGATGAACTTTGCCCTTGTTGTTGATAAGGTGACGGATTGCTGGGTTGTTGAAACATCGGGGGCCTTTGAAATCCTTGCCCCTGCTTACCTTGGCCTCCGTTGTTATTGTTCCAATTGTTGTTCCAGTTATTGTTATCTCCACTCCAATTGCCACTATTATTGCCTTGATTTCCCCAATTTATTTGATTACCTTCATTCCAATTTCCGTCGCCTTGGGGTTGATTATTATTGTTCCAATTGTTTCCACCTTGTTGATTATTCCAATTCCCTTGATATCGCCATTGTTGGTTGCTTTGATTCCCTCTATTACCTTGAAAATTGTTCACATATTGGCAATCTTCGTCTTGTTCATCATAACACTCATTTGAATACCCACTACCATCATCATAATTGTCACAAGCTCCTTGTTGTTGTTGCCCCATTTGCCTTCTCTTCATCATGTTTACCCCTTCCATTTCATTAACTTGCCTTGGATTTTGCACTTGTTGAAATTGTTCTTTTGCTAATTGATTCATGGTGGTAGTAAGTTCGGTTATGGCTTTGACGTGGTTATGTAACTCTTTATGCATGTGTATAACATTTGGATTGCCTTGAGGAACATTCGCCCAACTTTGCCATGCCGATGAAGTATCGGCCATCTCATCAAGTACATCACATGCTTCATTATACAGAAGCTTCATGAAATTTCCTCCCGCCAATTGGTTAACAATGAATTGGTTTGTTGTGTTGATACCTCTATAGAACATTTGTTGGATCATAACATCATTCATGTCGTTGTTCGGACACTCTTTTACCATGGTTCTAAACATCTCCCATATTTTATGCAATGGCACTGTCGGTTCTTGTTTGAAGGCCAAAATCTCATCACGGAGCGCCGCCATATGACTCGAGGAGAAGAACTTGGCAATGAACTTGTCCGTCAATTCGTCCCATGTAGTAATTGAATGATTTGGCAACCTCTCCAACCAATCAAGAGCTTTACCCCGAAGAGAGAACGGGAAAAGCCTCAACCTTAGAGCATCTTTGGAGACATTGGTTTGCTTACTTCCCCAACAAGTATTCAGAAATCCCTTCAAGTGCTTATATGCATTTTGATCGGAGGCACCCATGAAATACCCTCATTGTTCATGAAGCGTCAACATCACATTTGTAATTTGAAAGTTCCCCGCCCGGATTCGGGAAGGAACTATTGCACTTGCATAACCTTGGTTGGGAAGAATCCTTGGAGCAACTCTTGGTGGAGGCGAAGTAGGGTCTGGGATTGCTTCATTAGGATTAACATTTGCGTTTCTACCTCTCCTTGGTATTTGTGGTACCTGGAGTTCATCTTGTTCTATCTCATCAACCTCCTCCCCCGCGACCACATTGTCAATAGGGATATTCCCATTCAAAGCCATTTGTACATGTTAGATTGACACTAATAAAGTTAGTATAAAGAATGAAAGAGAAGCTAAACACTAAACTAGTTACACAAATAGTTGAAAACCGTAAGCTCCTCGGCAACGGCGCCAAAAAGTGATCGTCGCAAACTCGACCCTTAGGAAGAGTGGGCTATAATTACTTTTACCCGATAGTGATTTTTTCGGGGTCAATTCCTCAGAGGGCTTGATATTGGAGTCAAGCACTTGTGGAGAATAATCAAGCATTGTAGCTCTTAATTTGGCTTCTAACATTTTTGAGATTTTCTTCAATTATCAACTAATGATTTTAACTACAAATATAACTAGATTTGCTAAATGATAACACTAAGTTGTATGCAATAAAGAAAGAACACTAGGGTTGTAGCACTTGCCTAGGCGACTAATTAACGGGTAATGAATCTCAATGCAAGAATGATAATATGGGATACATGGTTAACCGTTGCACTTAACTCTCACTCTCACACCTCTCGGTAGAGAGAGTGATGTTTCCCATTTGAATCTCTCGAGACCAATCGAGTAGGCTAATTTGCCCAAGCAACTAATGGCTCAGGTAGGGTGATTACTCTCTCGAGGTTTAACCCGTTACTTGGGACTACCATTCTCACGGGTCCATCCCAAATCCATGTTGGGTTGATTGAGGGGTTACAGACTCTCTTTCTCAAGTAAAGTCTAAACCCACTATGCTAGACTTAGTGTTTGCAACCACCAAATCTAAGTGAAAACATACAATCAACCGAAATACCAAACACCCAATACCATACAAGCATTAATCAACAACACCCATTAATTACCCACACTAGGGTTGAGCCACAACCCTAGCTAATGGGTTTAGCTACTCATTGAATCAATAGAAAAAGAAGAACTAATGGTAGAGATTGACATAATATTGAACTATAAATCTAATACAATTAATTCCACGTTCAAAACCAAGTAAAATAGCCCAAAATAAGCACAAATGCCTCGTGCTCAGCTACTCGTACAGTGTATCCAAACTTAACCTAAAAAAAGTAAAATATTTTATTAATACAACCCAGAAAAATCTGGGCAAAAATACCTCTGAGGGTCTATCGTAGACCGCATGAAAATGAAATGCGGCCACGTAGGGTAAAAGGTCTGCCAAAGTTGAGCTTCCGGACCTTGGATGCGGACCGCCTGAAAATGTCACGCGGCCACGTGGGTTTAAGTCACGCGGACCGCACAAAAATGTTGTGTGGCCAAACTGTTGAATGATGCGGACCGCATGGAAATTCTGCGCGGCCGCACTGCTGTTTGCCTTTCTATGCTGGTTTTCTGATCTTGCTTCCACGCGGACCGCACTATTTTGGAGTGCGGCAGCATTGTATTTTTGCCTTAGAATATTTTTAGTGTCTTCAGCATTGCCGACTGCATAGAAATGGATGCGGTCTGTGTGAGATTGTATACCATTATTAGCTTCTCTGATCCTCACATGTGCGTATGCATGGCAAATCAGTGCGGACCGCACAGGGTTCTTGACTTGGGTAATGTTCAGGATCTTCTTCTGCGGCCGCATGACAAAAGGTTGTGGACCGCAATTGTCTTTCAGCTCACATTTCAGTTCCTCTCTTGATGCTTGGCAGATTTCACTCCTTTCTGAGCCGATTTGTGATCTTTGACATCTAATTGCTCAAATCCGCAATCAAGCACAACTTGTAAGCAATTGATGACTGATTTACATTAATTTATTCACAAAGCTTAGGCAAAGAGAGGTATAAATTATGTTAAAATCACAGTTATCACCCAACCCTAATTGGTATATATACATGGGAAAACGTTATTTTTTTAGGAGGGAACACATTTTTGACATACATTTGACGTAAGGAGGCGGAAACACATTGAGAGCAAGGTGGGGAATTCTTCAACAAGTTTTTCCTTCCTCTTATTTTTTATTGTTTGTTATGACTTTTGATATTATAGTTTTACATACTATTATGAATAGCTAATTTGTTATCTAAGTTTTTGGTAAAACATGTTGGTGGATGAATTAGTTGTTATATTAATATAATTTTGAGTTGGTTGTTAATTTCTATTTGTTCAACTACATTTTGATTTTGGTTGATTGAAAAGATACTCAATTACCCATTCCTATTTAGTTTGTATCTACTTTAGAGAGAGTGCATATTTAGGTAGTTGTTTGAACAACATCACTCCTGGAGTATAGACGAGAGTCATAACCAAGGGTTTAGAGGTTGGATTAGAGATAACGATACCTTGGGTGCAATCTAAGTGAACTGTAATGTGAATCTAGCTAACGTAGCTTCAGAGAGTATATCTAGTAAATTATCATAATTCCTTGAGAGAGATTTATGGTAGCTGGAGAGTTCATGATTGATAGAGGCAACTAAGTCACATCTATAAGAAATATATAACTAAGGAAATCAACAATGGGGGAACCATTACCTTAGAACTTTATTCTAGTTGTTTACAATAAAAGCATAGTTAGTTTTCAGTTGTTTATTTATTTTCAATCTTATTTTCTTAGTGATATTAAACAGATACAGCTAAGCCTTAGTTCTTTGTGGGATTCGACTCCAGATTTTTAGAACGGATTATATTTGCAGTGACCGCTTATCCTTTTTAGGACTAGAGTTGGGCGTGATCAGGTACCCACGCTTATTGGGGGTGTGTACAGACTCCGGTGGGGCTCCTACAGCCCAAGCGTAATATCATCATAGCATCGTTGTGGCGTGCATCCCGATCCATCCTCATTCCAGAATATGCAAATGAGCCACTCGGGCAATGTCAAGTAATAGCTTTTAACTCAAAACATCAAAAAAATGTGATTTAAGTCTTTAAACTTTAACAATATGACTACACATTTCAAATCAGTATTTAACTCAGGACTGAAATCAGTTAATATGCTAAGTGTCATAAAAACAATGATAATAACCCCTATAGGGTTCAAATAATCAGCACGAAGCCCAAAACATGGCAATCTGCCCAATTCAACATAGCATATAGCAAGTTTCAGTTAATACGCAGTAAAATCCACAACCGGGATGGACCAAATCACAATCCCCAATGGTGTTCTCCCCCACGCTAATACTTGGCATGCAAGTTACCACAGTACAACACTATGGTGTGCAAATCCGGGGTTTCAAATCCTCAAGATATCATTTACAAGTATTACTCACCTCGAATTGGCAAAATCTCAAGCTCGCGATGCCTTTCCCCCTCAAATCGGCCTCCACGCGCATCGAATCTAACCAAAATCAGAGCGAATACATTACAATATGCCAAGGAAACAATACCCAATCGAAAATAATTAAAATATTGCAAAAATCCCTAAACTAACAAAACCCCAGCCCCGGGCCCGCTTCTTGAAAAATTACAAACCCTCACATTACCAAATTTCTCGTCTCGCCACGATTCCATACATACCAAGAACTCCCAAATCCGAGCTCAAATGACCTATCAAAATTCCAATTTAGAATACCAAAAACTCAAGCCCTAGCATCCATTTTTAACCTTTAATTCCTTGGATTTTAGTTGTTAATCCATGCTTATACAAAATAATATCATAATCTAAGTCCAAGAAACCATACCCGATGAAAACCTTTGAATCCCTCTTCAAAATTGCCCAAAGATCGCCTTAGTCCGAAGTCCAAAATGTTTGCTCTTTCAAAATTTGCGAAGAAGACAACTTATTATTTTGCCCAGATTTTTGCTTATGCGGTTCAAACACTGCACCCACAGTTACCGCTTTTGCGCCCAAACCACCGCTTCTGCGGTTCAACTTAAGAGGTCCAAGACCGCTTCTGTGGCAAAGTATACACTCTTGCGGACCTGATTCAGCGGCCAAGATTCCGCTTCTGCAGAACCTGCCCTGAGCACCATTTTTGCTTCTGCGCTCCCATCGACAGCTTCTGCGAGACCGCACCTGCGGTCCCAAAACCCCAGGTGCAAAAATACGAGAACCTGCAACCTTAAATATGTAACAAACTTTAAAACTCTCCGTTTAACCACCTGAATTCACCACGAGGCTCCTAGGACCTCAACCAAAAGCACAAACATGATCTATTACCTTATTCAAACTTGCTCGAACCATCAACACAATATCCTTAACATCAAAATCATCAAATTTCACCAAATCAAAGACTAAGTTCTTCAAGAACTTCCGAAATGCACTTTCGATTAAAAATCCAACCAAACGATGTATGGATGACCTAAAAATATAAAAACATATCCAAAATCACCTAACAGAGCTACTGCAACTCTTGGAATTCTATTCCGACCCTCGGATCAAAATCACACCTATCAACCGGATATCGCCAAAATACTAACTTCGCCAATTCAAGCCTAACTCTACACCGAGCCTCCAAGATCAATTCCGATCGCACTCCTAAGTCACAAATCATACCCCAAAGCTAACCAAATCACCGGTATTCATATTAGGGCCCTCTAACTATATAGTCAAATTCCGGTTGATTTTATTCAAAACAAGCTTTGTTCTAAGAGGCTAAGTGCCTCATTTCCAACTAAAACCAGTTCCATTCAACCCGATCAACCAAATATTGATATTAGAACACGAAGAAACATAATATGGGGGAAATGGGGCGGAAACACACGAGACGACGGGTCGGGTCGTCATAGTTTCAATTTACAACCAACTAGCCCAAAAATAATAGGCTAAGATTCATTATTCAACTCCAATAAGTTCTCAAAATTACTATTTAACTTTTAAAAAAGATTGCTTAAGCTTCTAAGTTAATTCAAATCAGTAAATGTGAGTCAAATATTAGTTCAACGAACCAAATCATTTGGTTGGTAAAAATTAGATATTTAACAAGCTTAAATATGTGGGTTTAAATTCCGAAAATAGTTTTGCGAGAAGTTTGGAGTGGGTGTTATTTAGACTTGTTAGAAATAGTATAAGGAGGTTGTATATAAAATTTGAAGTCTTTTAATGGAGATTTGTATTAGTTTTGAACAAGAATTGCAACTGAAAATCATGGAAGAATCTCGTCTACAGATGCTTGTATAAAGGTGTATAAAAGTGTATAATAGTGTATAAGATGTGTTTATACACTCATATACACTATTATACAAGATTATACAAAAAACTGACTTCATCTTCTTACTTGTATCTTTTCCCAAATTTAACTCAAATCTACTCCAACTTTAAATTTTGAATCCCTTTTGATATTTTCAATCAATTAGAATAATACCCCATCCAAACAACTAACAAACTCAAAAAGTCCTATTTTCGAAGCAAAACTTTGAATAGCTTTCAATAGTATACTTTTACTCTTCAATTTTTTTTACATTTCAACCAGGTGATATAGGGGTAGAAGCAGTAATGGCTGATAGCTCTTGACGCATATGTAAAAGATATAAAAAGAAGAAAGAGTGAAAGCAATGATTGTCAGAACACATATTAAATCCATAACATTTAGAAGCAATGGTTATAAGAATAAATTTGTAAGAGCTACTATTTTAAAAATATGTACAATATGGGTTAGGTTGGGTAAAACTTAAAAATTGGACCATATTTTGTTAAGATGTAAAGTTATGTGTATTTTTTAGTAATTTTTTCTTTTTAAAATAGTGGACAAGCAAAAGTAATCGAGATAATATAAAATACAGAAAAGGGCCGGAATTGCCCCTGAACTATAGTTTTGGGGTTAAAAATACCCTTCGTCCACCTTTTGGGCCACTAGTATCCCTAACATTTTTTTCTGGCCCATAAATACCACTCCAACTAACGGTGACTAAGTTAAAAAAATAAATCTTAAACACTAATTACGTGGCAAATTGTCACTGGCTGATTTTAAAATAAAAGACACATATCCATACCCCATATTTTGAACCTGACCCGCCCCAAAGTAACCCACCCGCTCCGACCCATTAACAAATAAAATACGGAGTTTAGCTTCTTCTCTAACATTTATTCTACTCCAGCCCTCTCTCATGTTTAGGCGATTTATCAATCCAGAAAATGTCTGCATTTTATAGAGATTGAAGCATAAAAAATTCGTTAAAGTTGAAGCAGTGAAGTGAATATACAAGATTTTCTCTCATTCAAGTAAGATTCTACTGCTTTTGTGAATAAAATATGTTTAGGGTTTTCTTGAATCTGTAAACTTTTGTTGCTTCTGAAGTTTTAGGAATATTCACTTGTTTCTTCCATGCTTTGATGCCTTTGTTTAGTCAATTTCACATTGCATGTGGTCCCGATTTGTTTTTTGTTGTCCGAAATTTAGGGTTTAAGGGATGGTCTCTGATTTCTTTATTCTTATGTGGTCCCAATATGAATATTGTATGTTATTTAGCAGTTTGTTCGTTGCATATGGTCCATACATAATTTATGTTTCTAGTAGGGTTTGGGGAATTGATTTTTTTATGTATTTATTCCTTTTATTTTTCTGTTTTTATATGTCCGATGGGTCCCTTTATCTTATTATTGTATGGCTTGTATATGTCTTTTTTTGTAGAATGCTTGAGAAGGTAGACTTGGTCTTTAATTATGGGGGCAGATGGGTCTTGAAGCTTCATGTGATTTACATTAAAAACCTGAATCATGTGTTGCAAGGATATGATGTGGATATGTTGTCTTATATTGATATTTGTGCTGAATACACTGAAGTCCTTAAGTTAAGGGAGGTGAAACAGATTTTAGTCACAGGGTCTTCAGGTAGATACTATGTGGTTGAGGGTGATGGGGGCATTAGAAAATTAATATCTGTACTATCTGCCAAGTTCAACGTGGTTCAGTTATTTGTTGTACATGTAGGTGAAAAACAAGTAATAGTTCCAAACATTATTCAGTATAATGAACAAAATATTGACACATTAGAGGTTGGTACTAATTGTGACTCATCTGATGAAGAAGGTGCTAGTGAAATTGATTCTAGTGACTATGATAGTGAGCAATTGGAACTTTTCAGGAAGGAAATGACTAAAGAAGTCACTGAAAAACTAGAAAAATACAAAGAACTAGAAAAGGAAATGAGTTTTAAAAGCTTGGCTGATGCTAAAAGAGTTGCGAGGTTTTATGATGTTGCTCCTAGCAAGGGCCTAAAGTTAATTAAGAAGAGTGACACTACTAGGGTGAGATATAAATGTGACATAGGATGTCCTTTTGTGTGCCATATGTGAGCACGTGATATTTGCCCTAAGCAAATAAATTCCAATATAAAAAAATAAAATAATATTTTTGATGTGCAATTATGTGTTTAATTGAAATAATTGTGTGTTTGTGATTGCAATAATTTGAAATTAAAAACTACAAAAAAGAGTAAATTAAAAAATGTCACAAAAAATATGAAAATCAGAGAAAATTAACAAAAAATACAAAAATACCGAAAAAATTAAAGAAAAGAGCAAAACATGTCATAAAAATACCAGAAAAATTATAAAAAATAGGAAAATAAAAGCAAAACAACAATTGAAAAGTAATATGAAAAGAGAAAATAAAATACAAAACCCTAGACACTCTAAAATCCTTTTTCAAACCTCCGTAGTCGGAGAGAAAAACACCCGTTTGATTAAACACGCTGCCAATCAAATTTTACCCCTTTATTATACAATCCCACGGAAATACGGGATCTAGCAGAAAATTTGATTCTTTTTTATCTCCAGATCGGGTATTTCTGAAGTACAAAAGGGGTTATATCATCTCATGGCGGATTGGCAAATTTTTGGGCCGAGCTGGATTTGAACCAGCGTAGACATATTGCCAACGAATTTACAGTCCGTCCCTATTAACCGCTCGGGCATCGATCCAGGAAGAATCAATTTTAGACTTATTGGTAATCCATGATCAACTTCCTTTCGTAGTACCCTACCCTAGGGGAATTCGAATCCCCGCTGCCTCCTTGAAAGAGAGAGGTCCTTAAAATACAGGAAAATACACAGAATACAATAAAATTGGGCCAAACTCAAATTACAGGCCCAAAATGTAACAGCCCAAAGTAATTGGTCGTCCAGTCCAAACGCTTAACCAAAACGACGGCGTATTGAAGCACTAAATCGTTGCCGTTGAAGATATTGATCTAGCAGACCACGTGAGGCGGTTTGAATAAAAAAGAAACGACGTCGTGTAAAGGCTTTAATCTTGGCCATCAAAAGAAGTTGATCAGACGGATGCTGATAAGTCTCTTAAAATAATCAAACGACGTAGTACAGACAAAAAATCCTGGCCATCCATGTTTGGAGATCTAACGGAGGCCAGGTCGTCTCTCACTAAATAAAACGATGGCGTTCAATGGGGATTAATCCTGGCCATTGATCATAACTGATCCAAAGGCCAGGATCACTCGTGCCTAAAGGAGTATAAAAACTCCGTCTCTCCGTTCATCAGAGACCAAACACACACACACGCCTATACACACATAACATGTAAACCCTAGCCGCCTATCTCTTCTTCTCCCTCTTCTTCAACCACCGTCTCCAATTGAGACTGGCCTGAATCCATGGCTTGTTCCGGCCAAAACCAACCTCAAACGTCCTTTCTTTCACTCTCACACACCAAGACCTCCCTGAAAACCCTAGAAAACCAGAAAAAACCTCATGTTCTTGAAAGTCCGGTCACCGGAACTTTTGCCGGTGACCTTCAACCTATGACTCAACCTTCCAAATTTACACCCTATCACAACTATAGGGAGATCTTTCACCCCATATAGTTGGTTTGCTTCGAATAACTCTGGAACTGTTCGAATCTTGCAAATAAGTTCGCCGGAACCCTACGTCTGGCGAACACCCAAACATAACCCACCCCCAAATACATCCCAATAACACCCAAAACACCCTTCTACCACTAAAAACCCCAAAAATAAACCCATTCGGGGAAAATATAGAAAATCAAACTTCAAGTCTTTTAAAATCTTGAAGCTTGGAAAAAGAAAAGAAAAAGAAATAAAGAAAATAAAGAAGAAGGAAAAGAACAGGAGACAAATCCTGCAAGCTAAGTTTTCGTGTTCTTTGTCTTCTTTGCTATTTGTCTTCTAAGACTTCTGTATATGATTCTTTGCATGCTTTTTACTATTCGGCTTCTAAGATTTCTGTAATCCTTTGCATGCTCTTGACTATTAGTCTTCTGAGTATTTCTATTATTAGCCTATGATAATCTCACCTATCCTGTTCTTTGCACATAACTGATCTGTTTTAGCTCCTTAGGATTTTTTATGAGTTCAACACATGAATCTTGTTTGAATATGTTTCTTTATGTGTGATTTGTTCACTGTGCCTAGTCTGAAATTACGATTTGATTAATTAGGATTCAACCATAATCAAATTTCCCTCTAAGTTCTGGTTAATTGAAGAATGATTTATGATTAAGGCTATGTGTGCAAAACGACATGAATTGGCTATATTTGTAATTGATTCATATGCTAGACTATTTTGAATTCTATTGTGCTTTGTGGTATTGGTTATAGCTGTAAAGATAAGTATAGTTTCTTTAGTTTAGTAATCTGGCTATTATTAAAAATGACTTAGTCTGGCTACTATTGAAATAACTTGGACTGTGTAATTGGCTTGGCCATTTCTGAAACATTAGAATGGTTAGTTCTGCAATTTAATCCTAGTTAGTTAATATTAATAAAAGGGGTACATTTTAAATAAGTCAAAGTCTGTTAAAAATAGGCTAAAATTAAAAAGGGACTGGGGTTAAAATCTGGCTGAATTTTAAATGGGTTATAAGATAGTGGCTAGTAGTTAAATAGGTATTAAACCTAAGATACCCTGACCTTAATAGGTCGGGTAAATAATAGATAGCAATAAGGGTACAAAGGGAATAAGAAATGGTATAATTGTGAATTTAATAGAGCCTATAGGGACAAAACAGACTTTAATGCTTAGTATTCTTGTAATTAGACATAAAATAAAGGGTAAAATAGGCCTAGTAAAAAGGTATAACTGTAATAACCCTTAGCAAGTGAGGGCAGCCTAGTAATATACCCTTAATGGAATCAAATAGAATTACCTAGAGCCTTCCAGCAAGGGCTGGAAGGCATTTCGAGCTTAAAATGAAGGTGTCAAATTGTAACTAATAAGAGAATTAAGGGGAGGGAACTAAGAATAAGAATTTGAATTTCCCCCTCAAAATTTTATCCAAATCACCTATAAATAGGCTTCACATAAGCCTGAATAAGAGGTTGAACATTCTGGGGTTACAAAATTAAGGGTTAGACAATGGAGAATTATGAAATTAAAAAATACTGATTTGAATTGAAAGCTAGGAGTCGAGGGTTTCAAATTCTGGAGTTCTATCTTGAGTTTCCTGCTGTTCGATATTATTGGATTCAATTGGATTTCTTCAATTCTATTTGCTGGCTTGCTTATCTGCTGGGTTTGAAGATTATACTTGGCTGTTATATTGCTGCTTTGCTGTGATTGTTCTTTTACTGTTCTGGTGCTGTAGTCGCTGACTATTCTTCATCTCATTGCCTAGACTCATAAGTTTCCTTTGCTGAACCAGGTACACTTTTTCTATCCAGAAATGCAATTGCCAGTTAATTGAAGGAAATAAAAGTTTACGAGTTGCTCGAATGAAGTCTGCTGCTGTAATTTTATAGATTTTAGTTATAGTGTATTAGACCTTCTGTAATTTTATAGGAACATTTGTAATAACTAAATATGTACGAAACTGAAACAATGTAATAGATAGAGTAGAGTAGAGTACACATAGATATAATCATCCTGAAATTTAGTTTAAAAACAGGTTAATTCGTAACTTTAACTCATCTAGCTAAAACTAGCTTCATAATCTGCATAGTAATCATATTAACCTCATTAGTTATAGCGTGATAATTAGAAATGATTAACTTAGTTACAGCCTATTTCATCACTTTAATTAGCTTAATAACAATCTAGAATAGTATAAGTTATAATGAGTAAATAATAACAATTCAGATTTGCACTGTTAAGTATCCTATCACTGTTTTAAGTAGCTGAGATAGTAGTTTATTGTTTAAGATCTATTAGTAATAATTAGAATTCAGAATTAATATTGATACACTTGTACTCCAGTTCATTATTAAATAAAAAATGCCATTGGTTGATTTATTCTATCATTTCATGAATATTTGTATGTTAGTTATGAAATCTCGATTCTGTTTTGAATTACTCTCGTCTGATTTTGGCTTAATAGATAGTATAGGCCCATATACAACTGGATTCATCTCTGGGCTTCTGAATAATGATTTTTACATATATTGGGTTTCTAAAACCTAGTTGTGTGAACTGGAATATTAAATTCAGTCCACAATATCCAGGCCTCGAAATGGAATATTGGGCCCGGACATAATTCTAAAAATACAAAAACAGTGATATAAGTAGGAGAAAAACCAAAAATAGATAATATAGTACTCAATAGGATTGGACTTCTAAAATAACGGGATGAGCCTCGTATAAGAACAAAATACGCGAGGCCCCCATATGAATGTTAATAATTGATAGACTCGGAAAGACCGTTTAGCGAATTTCACGGTCTTTACT
Source organism: Nicotiana noctiflora (assembly GCA_032618575.1). Taxonomy (NCBI): domain Eukaryota; kingdom Viridiplantae; phylum Streptophyta; class Magnoliopsida; order Solanales; family Solanaceae; genus Nicotiana; species Nicotiana noctiflora. The sequence goes on along the minus strand of JASVEL010013229.1, from coordinate 40,147 downwards.
AAAATATAATAAGTCGTAGTCATTATAGGCACGATCTAAAATATACATTCCTTAATATGAGTGCACATTTATGTGACTCAAATCATAAATCCCGACGAAGCTGAAACGTATTAAAGTCACCGGCGTACTGGTTGCGGTGTGACTCGAAATGCATTTTCGCGACGTCGCAAGCCGTTAAAATATCAAAAATGAAACATTCACATTTTATAAAAGCATGTAACGAAATCAAATAAAGTCAAAAATGACAGTGGAGCGACCGTGCTAAAACCACGGAATTCGGGAGTGCCTAACACCTTCTCCCGGGTTAACAGAATTCCTTATCCGTATTTCTAGTTTCGCGGACTGTTTAAACATAGTCAATTTCCTCGGATTCGGGATTAACCGGTGACTTGGGACACCATTATCTTCCCAAGTGGCGACTCTGAAACTCTAAAATAAAATCTCGTTCCGATTGTCCTTAAAGTGGAAAAACTCTTTCCTCGTTGTTATTATTATATCCTTTCCCGGGTGTAATAGTGATTAATGAGGTATACCTTATTCCTTTTCGGGAAAAAAGGTAGTAAAAAGGGAGGTGTGACAGCTTTGGCGACTTTGCTGGGGATAAGCAACCCAGAACTTCGGTTCAGGGTTTAAGAATCCGAGCTCGATTGAATTGTCGTTCTTGATGTTATTTGACTTTATTATATGCTTTGATCAATGTGTTACGTGTTTACCGCTTTGATATTACGTGAAATGTATATATAAAATTGTACCGAAAACCCTGCTCTTCTTACCTCCGGGGATGTGCTTACTGGTTGAGACTCCCCTTTCTGTTAGCGTTTTACCTTGAATAAGAAATAGAGGCCGGATAAGTTACAAAGTCGAACGACCCCGCGGGTCCTCAGTACGTAGCCCCCTCCTCGATCCGAGTTGTCCACTCAGGTACACGGTCGAGCACCATGAAAACATCAGGATATCGAACCTAGATCTAGGACATTTATTTGCATCATATCTGACTTAGGGGACTCAACACAGGGGGTTGGGTCCATCTAGGACAGGTGACCCGGAATATCAAAGTCCGAGCATATTATATGTTGCATTTATTTATTCTAGATTATTATGCGGACCGGCTAAATTCCTGAAAAACAAAAAGAAAGAAAATTTTAGAATAGAAAAATATCGAAACTCTGTCGAAACTTAAGTGTGAGAATAGGTGGAACAATGCTGTTAAAATAATTGGTCACAAATTAATCTGACCGAACTACGCAGGCTTGATTCTCGCCATTAGGTGGGATACATAGGCAACCCTTGACGGGTTCAACCACTCTTTTAGAAAATGACCAAAAAATGTTGAATTTTAGTTTTCAATAAATCAAAGTGATTGCTATTTTTGGAAATAGCCGAATGTTCCGAAAGGACGCCGGAAGGCTGATTTTGCAAAAATGGTCACTTTGAAGTCATGTCTTTTTCTTTTTAAAATAAATAGCTGTGACGACCCGGCCCGTCGTCACGAGAATTACCACCCCGTTATGTTGTATATACATGTTTTATAGTTTTATATCAGTGTTAGAGTCTATCGGGTGAGTTAGGAGTGATGGGGATTGGAAATGAGGCATATAGCCTTTGTGAAGGAAACTTGAATAAAGAAAGTCAACCCGGAGTTGACTATTTGGTTAGAGGGCTCGGAATCGGATTCTGATGATTCGGTTAGTTCCGGGAGGTGATTTGTGACTTAGGGGAGCGATCGGAATTGAATTTGGAGGCCCGGTGTAGAAATAGGCTTGAATTGGCTAAGGTTGAATTTTTGCGAAATCCGAACGGTAGGTGAGATTTTGATCCGGGGATCGGAATGGAATTTCGACAGTTGCAGTAGCTCCGTTAGGTGATTTTGGATGTGCCTGCAAAATTTCAGGTCATTCGGACGTCGTTTGGTCGGGTTTTTGATTGAATGTGTAATTCGGAATGTTTTAAGGACTTTAGGCTTGAATTTGATGTGAATTATGAGTTTTGGTGTTATTAGACATGTTTTGAGGATTGGAGCAAGTTCGAATAAGGTGTTAAGATGTGTTGGTATGTTTGGATGTGGTCCCGGGGGCCTCGGGGTGTTTTCGGATGGTTAAACGGAAGAAAATCATGGAAATTGCAGGTTGAAGAGTTCTGGTTCTGTCATTTTCGCCCCTGCGGAATTGTGGGCGCAGGAGCGAGTCCGCAGAAGCGGACGAGGGGCGCAGGAGCGCTTGGTTACGCAGAAGCGGAACATTTTTCCGCTGAAGCGGCATCGCTGGTGCGAGCCAGTGATCGCAGAAGCGGACGAGAAGAAAATGGGAAGGTCCGCGGAAGCGGACACTTGACCGCCTGGGCGAGTCCGCAGGAGCGGGCTCTGTACCGCAGAAGCGGATGGCTTCGCAGAAGAGGACGTTTTATCGCAGAAGCGGACGCGCTTAAGCGGTCCTTTTCTCGCAGAAGCGGAATTGGCCGGCTAGGCCTGGAATTGCTGAAGCGACCCTTTGGTCGCGGATACGGACTCGTAAGAGCGGAAATTCTTCCGCAGAAGCGAAAATCGCTGTAAGTTAAATGTATCAGAAGTTAGAAAAATTTTAGAACATTTCACACATTTGGGTCTCGGCTTTAGAGGCGATTTGGGCGATTTTGAAGAGAAATTCAAGGGAAATCATCGGGTAATCAACTATGGACTTAAACTATGATTAGTATTGGTAATATTATGCAATTATATCATTAAAATGGAGGAATTTGGGGTAATTTATGGAGGATTTAGCCCTAGGCTTGAACTTTAGAAAATCAAGGTTTTGAATTGGCAAATGGAGTCCGAATTTGGTAAAATTGATATGCTTAGACTCGTATTGAGATGAGGGTTCCGAATATGTGACTTTCGTGATTTTTCGATAAGCGTACCAAAACTCGGGTTTTGACAACTTTGGGAATTTTGATGTAAATTGAGTTGTATTGATTGGGTGTAGTCCCATTGGCCTAATTTGTTGTATTTCTACTGTATTGGATCAGATTCTACGCGTGCGGAGCTTGATTCTCGTGGCAAGGGCATTGCGGAATAGTCGTCGCGCTGTATTGAGGTGAGTAATAGATGTGGGTGATGACCAGCGGGTTCGAAACCCCGGTATACCACTTTGTGACGCCGTATAGCGGCGAGACACGCACACTCTTGAGAGTGCGGGGTCGATCATGAACTGGAGACTATATATTAGTCCGACCTTGTTGATACTGTATTATTGGCTATTCTCGAGCCGTCGAACCTCCTTCTCGGATGGTTGCATATATATATATATTGTGATAATGGCCATTCTTGAGCCGAGGAACCCCCTTCTTGGGCGGTTGAGTATACATGTGGGCCGTGAGCCAGTTATTGGATCCCGCGAGGATCGTTATCATTGTCTTATCATATAGACATTCTAGTTTACTACTAGTCCGCAGCTATTTTGTTATCATGCTAATTCCAATCTCTGGAACTTGGTATTACTGTTTTCCAACTGAAAAATGATAAAAGAGTTTTCAAAAACTATTTTTGAGCCTGCGAGGCTGTATCTGCATATTAGCTGACTAGTAGTGGATCGGGCTGCGCGCCGCAGCGAGATATATGTTGGATCGGACTGCACGCCGCAGGAATATCTCTATGAGATGTGCTTGGGCTGTAGGAGCCCCTCCGGAGTCTGAACCCCCACAGTGAGCACGGGTACCCAAAATTGGAGTCGGGCTATGCGCCGTAGCGGTCATATCATGCATTGCATTGCATTTAGCTACATCTGCTAGTTGTTATGCTATTTATTGGTATTTGTTGGTACAGGTACAGTGAAGATTGATTCTATGACAGGGTAGCTGATTATAGCTTTACATAGTGCTTTATTGCGGATTTCTTATCCGCGCTGTCTTACCCTTGTTTATTACCACTGAGTCTGGCAGTACTCATTTTACTCCCTGCACCTTGTGTGCAGATCCAGGTACCTCTCAGCAGTGATCCAGTAGCGGTACGAGGCGACATCCGTGGGATATACGAGGTAGCTGCAGAGTCCGCAGGACCCGATATTCCTTCTTACTGTCTTGATTTTGTATTGACTTTTCTTTCCGCACTTGGTATCTTGTAAACCTTTATACACTCATGTTCGATAGAGGCTCATGACTCTTGACCCTTCGGTCTATGGGAGTTGATGTATTATGGGACTTGGTTTCCCGTTTTTGTTATTTGTATCGCTATTGCTTCGTGATTTAATATGCTTAAATGGGCTAAAGAGAGCTTCTAGCTCCGTTATTGTTATTGATTGGTCAGGCTGGCTTAGCAATGTGCTGGGCGCCATCACGACTGGATTTGGGGTCGTGACAAGTTGGTATCAAAGCGTAGGTTTACTAGGCCTCATGAGTCTTGAGCCGGTTAGTAGAGTCTTATGGATCGGTACGGGGACGCCTGTACTTATCCTCAAGAGGCTGCGAACCTTTAGGAAAACTTCACTTTTCTTGAACTCTGTCGTGCGATCTTGTTGTTCTGAGAACTGAGCTTCTATATTCTATTCTCTCGCAGATGGCGAGAACGCGAGCATCAGGACAAGGTGGACGACCTCCATTGCCACCTGTTAGAGGCCGTGGGCGCGGTCGTGCTAGAGTTAGAGGTAGGGCGGCTGAGGCAACGCCACCGACCCGCCCGTTGTACCGGCTCGAGAGCGGCCCCCGGTGGTCGATGCTCCGGCGGTCCCGGTTCGGGGCCAAACTATATCTATTGCTATTCCCGGTCTTCGGGAGACTCTCGCTCGGATATTATCGGTGTGTTCCGGTTTGGCTCGAGTAGTTTCAGCTACCGCCACCGCAGCGACATCTCAGTCAGGGGGTGGTCGGCGGACCCCTGCAGCTCGCACACCCGACCCGGTTGTTCGGGGACTTCGGACGCCAGAGGCGGTCCCCGCTCAGGTGGTTGCACCGGTTATTCCTCCGACTGCACCAGCTCCAGCCTCCGTAGCATATGGTTCAGGTTATTCCCGATGACGAGCAGCGTCGTCTTGAGAGATTTGGCAGACTTCACCCACCCCATTTTAGTGGCGTTGAGGGCGAGGATGCCCAGGGTTTCTTGGATAAGTGTCAGGAAGATGCTGCGTACGGCTGGTATTCTTGAGTCCAGCGGAGTTTCATTTACTACATTTCAGTTCACCGGTCCCGCATTTGATTGGTGGGAGGAGTTTGAGAGGCGTAGGCCTGCAAGAGCAGCACCTCTCACATGGCAGCAGTTCTCTACTCTCTTTCTAGAGAAATATGTACCTCAGTCTCGTCGCGAGGAGCTACGTCGCCAGTTCGAGTGGTTGATTCAGGGCGACATGTCCGTGACCCAGTATGAGCTTAGATTCACTCAGTTGGCTAGGCATGCCACATGGATGATCCCCACCGATAGGGAGAGGATCAGGAGGTTCATTGATGGCCTCAACTACTCTATCCGTATTCTTATGACCGGCGAGCGAGTTCTGTCATCATCGTTTGAGCAGGTTGCTGATATGGCACGCTCCATTGAGGCGGATCGTTGCAGAGAGAGAAAGGAGCGGGAGGCCAAGAGGCCTCGTGGTTCTGGCAGTTTCAGTGGTGCTCCATCAGTGGAGCTTCTTCTGGTCGTGGCCGTCAGGGTTATCAGCAGGGCTAGTCTTCACTCAGCGCCCTCCTAGCTTAGAGTTCTACACCTGCTTCTTCAGCCTAGGGTTCATCTGTGGCGAGGTGATCCCTTCAGTTCCCTTCTCCAGCTCCCGGTAGTTGTTACGAGTGTGGTGAGTTTGGCCACACGAGGAGACAATGTCCTCGGCTTCGCAGTGGCAGGACTCAGCAGAGGGATCAGCCCTCCTCTTCAGCACCATCTCAGTCTAGTAGAGGTGGAGGTCAGTCTTCTCGTGGTCGCCCCAGGGGCGAGGAGAGATCTGGTGGAGGCCAGGCACGATTCTATGCACTTCCTGACAGGCGTGATGCAGTTGCCTCCGATGTAGTGATTACAGGTATCATTTCTGTCTGTCACAGAGATGCCTCTATTCTATTTGATCCAGGGTCCACATATTCTTACGTGTCCTCTTATTTTGCACATTATTTGGGTGCGACTCGTGATAGTCTTGATTTGCTTGTTCATGTATCCACCCCCGTGGGTGATACGATCGTTGTGGATCATGTCTATAGATCCTGTGTTATATCTATTGGGGGTCTGGAGACCCAGGCAAATTTGTTATTGTTGGGGATGGTGGACTTTGATGTTATATTGGGTATGGACTGGTTGTCTCCGTACCATGCTATATTGGACTCTCATGCTAAGACAGTTACGTTGGCCATTCCTGGTATTTCTCAGATTGAGTGGCGGGGTTCGACCGATTTCGTCCCTAGCCGTGTTATTTCGTTCTTAAAAGCTCATAAGATGGTTGAAAAGGGTGTTTATCGTACTTAGCTTTTGTGAGAGATGTGGGAGCTGAGTCTCCTAGCATTGATTCTGTACCCGTTGTGAGGGACTTCCCAGATGTATTCCCCTCAGACCTGCCGGGCATGCCGCCGGACAGGGATATTGATTTTGGCATTGACTTGGTGCCGGGCACTCAGCCTATATCCATTCCTCCTTGTCGGATGGCACCAGCTGAGTTGAAAGAACTGAAAGAGCAGCTTCAAGAGCTTCTGGATAAGGGTTTCATCCGCCCTAGTGTGTCTCCGTGGGTGCGCCGGTATTATTTGTTAAAAAGAAAGATGGTTCCATGCGAATGTGTATTGATTATAGGCAATTGAACAAAGTGACAGTGAAGAACAAGTACCCTCTACCGCGCATAGATGATTTGTTTGATCGGTTACAGGGTGCGAGGGTGTTTTCTAAGATCGATCTTCGTTCAGGCTATCATCAGCTGAAGATCAGGGACTCGGATATTATGAAGACTGCATTCAGGACCCGATATGGTCATTATGAGTTTCTTGTGATGTCTTTTGGGCTGACCAACGCCCCAGCAGCATTTATGCATCTGATGAACAGTGTGTTCAGGCCTTATTTGGATTCATTTATGATTGTGTTTATTGATGACATTCTAGTCTACTCCTGTAGTCAAGAGGAGCATGCTCAGCATCGGAGTATTGTGTTGCAGAGATTGAGAGAGGAGAAGCTATATGCTAAATTATCTAAGTGCGAGTTTTGGCTCGAGTCCGTAGCATTTCTAGGACATGTGGTGTCTCGTGATGGTATTCAGGTTGATCAGAAAAAGATAGAGGCGGTGCAGAGTTGGCCTAGACCGACCTCAGCTACAGAGATCAGGAGTTTTCTTGGCTTGGCGGGATATTATCGCCGGTTTGTTCATGGATTTTCATCCATTGCTTCTTCATTGACTAAATTGACCCAGAAGGGTGCACCATTCGTGTGGTCGGATGAGTGCGAGGAGAGCTTTCAGAAGCTCAAGACAGCTTTGACCACAGCTCCAGTGTTAGTATTGCCATCAGCTTCAGGTTCATATACCGTTTATTGTGATGCCTCGAGAGTGGGGATAGGTTGTGTGTTGATGCAGGAAGGTAAGGTGATTGCTTATGCTTCTCGGCAGTTGAAGCCACATGAGAAGAACTATCATGTTCATGATTTGGAGCTAGCCGCCATTGTTCATGCCTTGAAGATTTGGAGGCACTATTTGTACGGTGTGTCTTGTGAGGTGTATACCGACCATCGTAGTCTCCAACACTTGTTCAAACAGAAAGACCTTAATTTGAGACAGCGGAGATGGCTAGAGTTGCTGAAGGATTATGACATTACTATATTATATCATCCGGGAAGGCCAATGTGGTGGCCGATGCTTTGAGCCGGAAGGCGGTCAGTATGGGGAGCTTGGCATATATTCCAGCCGAGGAGAGGCCATTTGCTTATGATGTTCAGGTGCTAGCCAATCGGCTAGTGAGGTTAGATATTTCGGAGCCCAGCCGGGTATTGGCTTGTGTTGTATCTCGGTCATCTCTATATGATCGTATTCGTGAGCGCCAGTATGATGATCCACATTTGGTCGTCCTTAGGGACAGAGTTCAGCATGATGATGCTAGAGATGTCACCATTGATAGTGACGGCGTATTGAGGATGCAGGGCCGGATATGTGTGTCCAATGTTGATGGCCTTCGTGAGTTGATTCTGGAGGAGGCCCATAGCTCGCGGTATTCTATCCATCCAGGAGCCGCGAAGATGTATCAAGATTTGAAACAAGACTATTGGTGGAGAAAGATGAAAATGGACATTGTCAGACATGTAGCACGGTGCCTCAACTGTCAGCAGGTTAAGTACGAGCATCAGAGGCCCGGTGGCGTATTTCAGCGCATTGTTATTCCTGAGTGGAAATGGGAGAGGATCACTATGGACTTTGTTACTGGACTCCCTCGGACGGCGAGGAAGTTTGATTCTGTATGGGTGATTGTGGATAGACTGACCAAGTCAGCTCACTTCGTTCCACTTAGTACTACCTACTCATCGGAGCGGTTGGCATCGATCTTTATTCGAGAGATTGTTCGGTTGCATGGAGTCCCAGTGTCTATCATATCCGATAGGGGTACTCAGTTCACTTCTCAGTTTTGGAGAGCATTTCAGCGAGAGACGGGTACACGGGTTGAGTTGAGTACAGCATTTCACCCCCAGACAGACGGACAGTCTGAGCGCACTATTCAGATCTTGGAGGATATGTTGCGAGCTTGTGTGATTGATTTTGGTGGTTCGTGGGACGAGTTCCTACCACTTGCTGAGTTTGCCTACAACAACAGTTATCAGTCGAGTATTCAGATGGCCCCGTATGAGGCATTGTATGATAGATGGTGTAGATCCCCCGTGGGATGGTTTGAGCCTGGTGAGGATAGATTGATAGGGACTGAGTTAGTCCAGGATGCTCCGGATAGAGCAAAGTTGATCCAGGAGAGGCTTCGTACAGCACAGTCTCGTCGGAAGCGTTATGCGGACCGTAGAGTTCGAGAGTTGTCTTTCATGGTTGGTGATAGAGTATTGTTGAAGGTTTCACCTATGAAGGGTGACATGAGGTTCGGGAAGAAAAGGAAGTTGAGTCCCAGGTACATTGGTCCTTTTGAGATACTTAGGAGAGTTGGAGAGGTGGCATATGAGTTGGCCTTGCCGCCCAGCTTATCTAGCGTTCATCCAGCATTCCATGTGTCTATGCTCCGGAAGTACATTGGAGATCCGTCTCATGTATTAGACTTCAGTACCATTCAGCTTGATGGTGATCTATCCTATGATGTGGAGCCTATTGCCATTTTGGGACGACAAGTGAGAAAATTGAGGTCTAAGGAGATTGCATCAGTTAAGGTTCAGTGGAGAGGTCGACCCGTGGAGGAGGCCACTTGGGAGATCGAGCGGGAGATGCGGAGCAGATATCCTCACTTGTTTGAGACTTCGGGTATGTTTCTTGACCCGCTCGAGGACGAGCGTTTGCTTAAGAGGGGGAGAATGTGACGACCCGGCCCGTTGTCACGAGAATTACCACCCCGTTATGTTGTAAATACATGTTTTATGGTTTTATATCAGTGTTAGAGTCTATCGGGTGAGTTAGGAGTGATAGGGATTGGAAATGAGGCATATAGCCTTTGTGAAGGAAACTTGAATAAAGAAAGTCAACCCGGAGTTGACTATTTGGTTAGAGGGCTCGGAATCGGATTCTGATGATTCGGTTAGTTCCGGAGGTGATTTGTGACTTAGGGGAGCGATCGGAATTGAATTTGGAGGCCCGGTGTAGAAATAGGCTTGAATTGGCTAAGGTTGAATTTTGGCGAAATCCGAACGGTAGGTGAGATTTTGATCCGGGGGTCGGAATGGAATTTCGACAGTTGCAATAGCTCTGTTAGGTGATTTTGGATGTGCCTGCAAAATTTCAGGTCATTCGGACGTCGTTTGGTCGGGTTTTTGATTGAATGTGTAATTCGGAATGTTTTAAGGAATTTAGGCTTGAATTTGATGTGAATTATGAGTTTTGGTGTTATTAGACGTGTTTTGAGGATTGGAGCAAGTTCGAATAAGGTGTTAAGATGTGTTGGTGTGTTTGGATGAGGTCCCGGGGCCTCGGGTATTTTCGGATGGTTAAACGGAAGAAAATCATGGAAATTGCAGGTTGAAGAGTTCTGGTTCTATCATTTTCGCCCCTGGCGGAAATGCGGGCGCGGAGGCGAGTCCGCGTGAGCGGACTGAGGAGCGCAGGAGCGCTTGCCATCGCGAAGCGGAACATTTTCCGCCGGAGCGGCATCGCCGGTGCGAGCCTGTGATCGCAGAATCGGACGAGAAGAAAATGGGAAGGTCCGCGGAAGCGACACTCGACCGCCCGGGCGAGTCCGCGCGAGCGGGCTCCGTAGCGCAGAAGCGGATGGCTTCGCAGAAGCGGACGTTTTATCGCAGAAGCGGACGCGCTTAAGCGGTCCATTTCTTGCAGAAGCGGAATTGGCCGGCTAGGCCTGGAACCGCTGAAGCGACCCTTTGGTCGCGGATACGGACTCGTAGGAGCGGAAATTCTTCCGCAGAAGCGAAAATCGCTGTAAGTTAAGTGTATCAGAAGTTAGAAAAATTTCAGAACATTTCACATATTTGGGTCTCGGCTTTAGAGGCGATTTGGGCGATTTTGAAGAGAAATTCAAGGGAAATCATCAGGTAATCAACTATGGACTTAAACTATGATTAGTATTGGTAATATTATGCAATTATATCATTAAAATGGAGGAATTTGGGGTAATTTATGGAGGATTTAGCCCTAGGCTTGAACTTTAGAAAATCAAGGTTTTGAATGGGCAAATGGAGTCCGAATTTGGTAAAATTGATATGCTTAGACTCGTATTGAGATGAGGGTTCCGAATATGTGACTTTCATGATTTTTCGATAAGCGTACCGAAAGTCGGGTTTTGACAACTTTGGGAATTTTGATGTAAATTGAGTTGTATTGATTGGGTGTAGTCCCATTGGCCTAATTTGTTGTATTTCTACCGTATTGAATCAGATTCTACGCGTGCGGAGCTTGATTCTCGTGGCAAGGGCATTGCGGAGTAGTCGTCGCGCCGTATTGAGGTGAGTAATAGATGTGGGTGATGACCAGCGGGTTCGAAACCCCGGTATACCACTTTGTGACGCTGTATAGCGGCGAGACACGCACACTCTCGAGAGTGCGGGGTCGATCATGAACTGGAGACTATATATTAGTCCGACCTGTTGATACTGTATTATTGGCTATTCTCGAGCCGTCGAACCTCCTTCTCGGATGGTTGCATATATATATATATATATATATATATATATATATATATATATATATATTGTGATAATGGCCACTCTTGAGCCGAGGAACCCCTTCTTGGGCGGTTGAGTATACATGTGGGCCGTGAGCCAGTTATTGGATCCCGCGAGGATCGTTATCATTGTCTTATCATATAGACATTCTAGTTTACTACTAGTCCGCAGCTATTTTTGTTATCATGCTAATTCCAATCTCTGGAACTTGATATTACTGTTTTCCAACTAAAAAATGATAAAAGAGTTTTCAAAAACTATTTTTGAGCCTCCGAGGCCGTATCTGCATATTAGCCGACTAGTAGTGGATCGGGCCGCGAGCCGCAGCCGAGATATATGTTGGATCGGACCGCACGCCGTGCAGAATATCTCTATGAGATGTGCTTGGGCCGTAGGAGCCCCTCCGAAGTCTGAACCCCCACAATGAGCACGGGTACCCAAAATTGGAGCCGGGCCACGCGCCGTAGCGGTCATATCATGCATTGCATTGCATTTAGCTACATCTGCTAGCCGTTATGCTATTTATTGGTATTTGTTGGTACAGGTACAGTGAAGATTGATTCTATGACAGGGTAGCTGATTATAGCTTTACATAAGTGCTTTATTGCGGATTTCTTATCTGCGCTGTCTTACCCTTGTTTATTACCACTGAGTCTGGCAGTACTCATTTTACTCCCTGCACCTTGTGTGCAGATCCAGGTACCTCTCAGCAGTGATCTAGTAGCTGTGCGAGGCGACATCTGTAGGATATACGAGGTAGCTGCAGAGTCCGCAGGACCCGATATTCCTTCTTACCGTCTTGATTTTGTATTGACTTTTCTTTCCGCACTTGGTATTTTTGTAAACCTTTATACACTTACGTTCAGTAGAGGCTCATGACTCTTGACCCTTGGTCTATGGGAGTTAGTATATTTTGGGACTTGGTCTCCCCGTTGTTGTTATAAGTATTACTATTGTTTCATATTTTGAAATGCTTAAATGGGTTAAAGAGAGCTTCTAGCTCCGTTGTCGATATTGATTGGTCAGGCTGGCTTAGCAATGTGCTGGGCGCCATCACGACCGGATTTGGGGTCGTGACAATAGCCGGGAAAGGCTAATTCTTTCAGAAATAATGAAAAATTGTCTTTGAAAAAAAAATTCCCTTTTTCTGAAAACAATCGCCTTTAATAAATGTGCAGGATGAGCACAGTACAAAATAAACCCTTTGCTTTAATGAACAAAATCCCTTTGGAGTTGAGATTATGGTGGAACAATCTGGGCCAAGAGGGACAGGTTTGGGTCAACCGATATCTGAAAGATCTTAGTGGGTTGATGGACATAATACCCCGTGGTGATATCATTCGGGATCTCGTTGCTTGTTGGGATCCTGCGCATAATGTGCTACATTTCTTAGATTTTGAGCTCACTCTTACATTAGAAGAAATTGCTTGTTACATCAGGAAATGTGAGGTTCCCCTGAAGGATAAATACCCAGTGGATCCGAGGGCAATTACAGTGCACAGATTCCTCGATTCCCTGAAAATCACCAGGAACGTTCATAATGAAGACTTGGCTCATGGGTTTTGTACTTTGAGTTTCATCTGCTGCAGATATGGTCATATTGGGGGATTTAACGACCCTACGAACAAGCTCTGCAGTAAATCTAACCGAGTCAAGTGGGAAGAACATAGGGTTCTAGGATTGGTCATATTCCCTAGGAAAGATGGAAATATTGATATAAGGGTCGCCGGGGTTGCCAGTACTCTTTTTGTGCAAGATAATAGCATACTGGCACCTATGATTGTAGCTGATATCTTCCGTGCCCTCACATCCTGTAAAGCAGGGCATGACTTCTTCGAGGGATGCAATTTGCTTCTCCAGATGTGGTTGATAGAACATTTGTGTCATCACCCTCAGTTCTTGAGTTAGGGGTCGTCTGAAAAGATGTGCATTGAAGAATTTTATATGAGAACAAAAGAAGTTAAGCTGCCATAAGGATCAAAAGGTTGGATTACATACTTGCGATCGTTGACTGCTAGCCAAATTGATTGGGCATACGGATGGTTGCCCCTCAACGAGGTGATATACATGCCAACAGAAAGGTTGCATTTTCTGATAATGGGTCTTAAAAGCATTCAGCCTTATGTGTCGTACAGAGTACTATGGCAGCTCGAGAGATATCAGGTCATACCAAAAGACGGGGACCTCAGCTTACAAGCCGTAGAAATCAGTCCGGACGGATAATTCCCGAAAGCAAAAATTTGACAGATTTGGAATGAATGCCAATGCTTGAGAGTAGACACTTTTGTGGGAAACCGAGCTCGAGGGGAAGTATCACTAGGGTATGCTGCATGGTATCGTCGGGATGTCGAGCATGATAGACCAATGAAGAGGACTCACATTCAAGAGTTGGTCGAGCAGTCTAAGGAACACAAAGATTGGGTGGCCAAAAGAAATGAGTACCGAGCCAGAATCAGCTTGTTGGAGAAACAATTCCAAGACCTCAAATAAGAAAGCAGCTTACAAGCGGCATCCGATGAGGGAGAAAAGAAACAGCTGAGAAAAGATAATGAAATCTTAAGGGCTCAAATAGAAAAGATGAAAACAGCAGCCGAAACCCCAGTTCGCTTAGCCCGAGATAAGAAATTGATTAAAAATCTTCAGTGCAAAGTGAATGACTATAGCTTTGATCTAGATAAAGTTGAAAAGGAGTTAGTCGGGGTTCGGAAACAACTGGCCAGAAATGCTGAGGAAAGAGTTCGAATGGTTCAGCAATTACAAGGTAAACACAAGGTTGAGGTAGCTCGATTGAGAAAGAAAATCATTACAGTCGAAGTCAAAAGTAGCAAACAAACCAAAGAGTTTGAAGTAGAGAGAGAACATTTTTACATGGCTATGGCTCGGTTAGAATTAGAGCTACAACAACTACAAAAGGAGAACCAGCAAACCTTAGACGCTCGTGCCGAATAGATTGGTAGGTTGCTTCAGGAAAAAGGGGTCATCGGGGAAAGAATCATCAACATTGCTCGGTACATCACAAAGAAATGCCAATTGTGTGAAGATATGTCCCAGTCAACATTCACATCAGCAGTAAAGTTCTTTGTAAAGCAAGTAATGACCGACCTGGACAAACTCCAAAGTGGATTAATATATAGGCCCGCGACAAGACCGAACGATGTCTTGCGGGCACTAGGAGCTTTAATGTATTCATAGGGCATGCATTTTGTAATTGTATTTTTCTTTTGCATCTGTAGTACAACATCATTTGTAACCGATGTTTGAATATCAATGAAAAATTCAAAAGAAGTTGATATTATTTTCTTTCTTTTTATGCAAACTATTTGGATGATAAGCAAACATGTAGGAACGAAAAAACAAAAATGAAAAAAAAAAGAAAGAAGAAAATAAGGAAAAAGAAATAAACAGAAAAGCAATGAAAAGAAGAAAAAATAGAGATGAAAAAGAAAATTGTTGGTTCAAAGAGGAATAATGCCGGGATGATGCATAATGACTAAGGAAAAAAGTTGTGATTCTTAATTGTGATATTTTACCCCTTATGATCTAACTATTAACGAGTTTTGTTGTTGATGAGTATCAGATTTTCAGTTGGCAACTGGCATTTTGGCATATCACAGCTACAATACACGTTCAAAAGCCATGACCAAAGCAGTGACTCAGGAAATCGAGCCTACTATTATGGATCCGGTACAAGAGGAAGAAATTGTGGACATGGCTAGTATGAAAGAAGAGATGTACAAAATAAAAACAGCAGATGTGAGAGATGTACCAGGCCTGATCTAGGGGTCAACCTTTGCCTTCATATCCAGCCAACCCAGCATACATCCCTCTTACAAACCCAAATCCTGAACCACCCACTATGAATTCGTCCTCCACATACCCAACTTACCCGCATTACTATGCTACAACCTCATAAGCACCTCCACCATTGTCCAAACAAGCTCCACCACCACCACCTCAAGTCGCTCCAGTATACGTGGCACTGCCACCAGCTACTCTACACAAATCTTCTAGTGAACTTGTGTTCCATGTTCAGGACACTCATTATTATCCACCAGAACCAACTTTCAGGCAACATGATTCCTACACACCGCTCAAAGACATGACAGAAGAGGAAAAACCTGTCAGAAATTTGGAACAGGAAGAGATGGCCCGTAAGATGAAAAGTCTTGAACAATCATTTCATAACATACAAGGGCTAGGAGGCCAAGTGAGTGTTGCGTATAAAGATTTATGCTTGTTTCCGGAGGTACAGCTCCCGACTGGGTTTAAGTTACCCAAGTTTGATATGTATGATGGTCACGGGGATCCAGTAGCTCATCTGATGGGTTACTATAGTAAAATGCGCGGAGCAGGAGGAAGGGACGAATTACTTATGGCTTATTTTAGCTAGAGCTTAAATGGTTCAGCGTTGGAATGGTATACTCGACAGGATCATACCAGGTGGTTCATCTGGGATGACTTAGCTCAATCATTTGTCAACCATTTCCAATACAATCTAGATATTATCCCTGACAGGTTGTCATTGACTAAGATGGAGAAGAAATCTGGGGAAAGTTTTCAGGAATACGGGTTTAGGTGGAGGGAGCAGGCTGCACGAGTAGACCCGCCCATGAAAGAAGCGGAAATGGTGGATTACTTTTTACAGGCTTTGGAGCCAACTTACTATGGCCACTTAGTATCGGCAATTGGATAAACCTTTAACGAGGTAGTCAAGATGGGAAGCTTTGTAGATGAAGGGCTAAAGACAAATAAGATCATGAGCTACTCGGCTATTAAGGCCACAAACCAAGCAATACAAACTGGAACTGGAAGATCGATTGGCAAGAAGAAGAAGGAGGAAGTTGTGGTCATTGAAGGTAGATCATGGTCCCGGGGCCCCAATACATATCATCATTTACCTCGCCCATACCAACCATATCCACCAGCACCATATAACCCACCTCCACCATATTATCCTCCAACCAATCCACATTTGTTCGTCCCACATGCTCAACCTTACCCAACACCTCCACATGCATGGTGTACACCATCTCCACAAAATGTCTACCACGCACAAAATGTCTACCCACCTTCCAAAACATACAGAAATCCAAATCGACCCAATTTCCCTCCAGATCCAGAAGTAAGAGGAGATAGAGCCCAAAGAAAGAAAATATTTACTCCGTTAGGGGAGTCATATACCAGTCTTTTTCATCGTTTGAGAGAACTAGGGATGTTGAGCCCTATTGAACCAAAAATTCCCAAACCACCACCCAGAAATCTAGACCAATCAGTCTGATATGAGTATTGCTCCGGGGCACTGGGACATGATACAGAAAAGTGTTGCTGCCATACAGGAACTTATTGATACCATGAGGATTGAAGTGCAAGATCCTGAGACTCCCAATATCACACAGAATCCTTTTCCAGCACATCATGAGACGCATATGATAGAGTTGGAGCAGGGAGAGAGCAGTAGAAATCCTTCTCAATCGGTGATGATGATTAAAGCTAACAACAAGGTGGAAGGGGAAGTTGAAAAGGAGAAAATGCCAACTAAGTTACCAACAAAGAAGCCGTCAGTGGTTGAACCCGTGAAAATAGTGGTGCCAGAAACAAAGCCTTTGTTGACCGTAAAGGGAGCTTATATGAAGCCTGTGGTTATCAAACCAGTGGTGCAGATGCCAGTCGTGAACACCAGGGCCATACCATGGAACTATGATAAAGTTACAGTGATGTATAAGGGGAAGGAAGTTAAAGGAGAAATCAATGAAACACATGGTTTAACTCGCTCCGGGCGATGCTTTGCCCCGGAAGAACTGAGGAAGACAAAAATGGTAAAGGAGAACCCGGCTCATGTGAAGAAGGCGGTTACTGAAGAGGAAGCAGAAGAGTTCTTGAAAAATATGAAGGCTCAGGACTATTCAATAGTGGAGCAATTGAGGAAAACGCCCGTGCAGATTTCATTGTTATCACTGCTAATTCACTCTGATGAACATATAAAGGCGTTGATGAAAATTTTGAATGAAGCCCATGTGCCTGAGAAGATTTCAGTATGCCATCTAGAGAAAATCACGAACAAGATCTTTGAGACAAATAAGATAACATTTTTAGATAATGAGTTGCCTCTTGAAGGAACGGAGCATAACAAAGCATTATACCTCACAGTCAAGTGTGAAGAATCTGTAGTGACCCGTGTTCTGGTGGACAACGGGTCAAGTGCCAATATTTGCCCACTCTCAACCTTGGGGAAGTTGAAGGTTAATCCTGATAGAATTCATCGGAATAGTGTATGTGTACGGGGTTTTGATGGAGGTGGCAAGAATATTGTAGGGGATATTATACTGGAGATTACTATTGGACCAGTGGACTTCACTATGGAGTTCCAGGTGCTAGATGTTGATATATCTTACAATCTTTTATTGGGACGTCCGTGGATCCACGCAGCGAAAGCTGTACCATCCTCCTTGCATCAAATGGTAAAATTTGAGTGGGAGCAACAGGAGATCATAGTGCACGGAGAAGATGATGTCTGCAATGCTATTACACCATTCGAGGAAGCTGAAGGGGATAAAGGCATGTGGGTATATCAAGTCATGGACACTGTGGTGGTGAATAAAATATCCGAGGGGGAAAACATGCCGATTCCCACAACGGCTCCTACAGCAGTGATGGTCGCCAAAGAAATTATAAGAAATGGGTTTTCACCGGGGAAAGGCTTAGGGGTAACTCTACAAGGTATAACACATCCAATCCACCTTCCAGGCAGTAATGACACTTTTGGTTTGGGTTTCGAGCCAACCGTTGCCGATATCCAAAGAGCTAAGTACATGAAGAAGAAGAGTTGGCCCCTCCCAAAGGCTATTCCAAAACTATCCAATTCCTTTACCGGGTTTGGTACACGGAGACATCTGGCGACTGTTATGCCAAGTCGCGCTGAAATAAAACCGGATGCGAAACTCCTAGCAAGGTTCGAGAGGCTATTTGAAGATGTAAATATGTTGGACATGGGTGAAGGAACAAGTAAAATGGATGTTTAGTTCGTGGGACCCTACATTACGCTTAATAATTGGGAATCTACTCCTCTTCCGATCAGGATGGAGTTGTGGTAGTTAGCTTTAAATATTTCAATTCCCCAAAAGTTGTCTTGTTTTGTAATCCCACATCCCATCAAAAACAAATGTATCCAATGCTTGTTATCTTTTTGAAAAATCAATGAAATGCAATTTCTTTTCTTCTTCCATTTTTACCTTATTTTATTTTTCTTCTTTTGTACAGTTCAATATTTGCTGATTCCAATGATATGTCATGCATGAAGGATTCCCGATCCAGTCTTGATAATCGAATAGTTATACAGGAAATTGAAAGTGAACATGAAGTGGCATATGAGGATGAGGAAATACTGGACGAAATTAGTAAAGATTTGAATCATTATGAGGAAAAACCCAAACCAAACTTAAATGAGACAGAATCCATTAACCTGGGAAGTGATGAGAATGTCCGAAAAAAAAAGATCAGTGTGCATTTAGAGGCTTCCCTCAGAGAAGATTTATTCAAGTTGTTACATGAATACAAGGACATATTTGCATGGTCCTATGATGACATGCCTGAACTCAGTACTGATCTGGTGGTACATAAATTGCCCATTTATCCAGAATGCCGGCCAGTAAAACAGAAGCTAAGGAAGTTTAAAACGGACATCAGTGTGAAAATAAAAGAAGAATTTAATAAGTAATTTGAGGCAAAGGTCATACGGGTCACCAAATATCCCACCTGGTTAGCTAATGTTGTGCCGGTTCCGAAGAATGATGGAAAAACCAGGGTGTGCATTGATTACCGGGACCTTAATAAAGCTAGTCCAAAGGATGATTTTCCATTGCCAAATATCCATATACTGATCGACAATTGTGCCAAGCATGAAATTGGTTCTTTTGTGGATTGTTATGCGGGTTATCACCAGATCCTGATGGACGAAGAAGATGCAGAAAAGACGGCCTTTATCACGCCTTGGGGAACATATTGTTACAGGGTGATGCCCTTTGGGTTGAAGAATGTCAGGGCTACGTATATGAGGGCAATGACTACTATGTTTCATGACATGACGCACCGAGAGATCGAAGTATATGTGGAAGATGTCATCATTAAGTCCAAAAAGCAATGTGACCATGTCAAAGATTTGAGAAAGTTTTTTCAGAGGCTCCGAAGATATAATCTCAAGCTCAATCCAGCAAAGTGTGCTTTCGGGGTGCCGTCAGGAAAGTTATTGGGGTTTATAGTAAGCCGGCGTGGTATTGAATTGGATCAGTCAAAGATAAAAGCAATCCAGAATTTGCCTCCGCCAAAGAATAAGAAAGAAGTAATGAGTTTATTGGGCAGGTTGAATTATATCAGCAGGTTTATTGCTCAGTTGACGTCAACATGTGAGCCCATTTTCAAATTGTTGAGGAAATATGCTGCGGTAAATTGAACTGATGAATGCCAAGAAGTCTTTGACAAGATTAAGGAACATTTGGCCAATCCTCCAGTATTAGTTCCTCCAGAACCAGGAAGACCTATGATCCTGTACTTGATGTTAGATAATTCTTTTGGCTGCGTACTGGGGCAGCATGACGAGACGGGAAAGAAAGAGCAAGCGATAAATTACCTCAATAAAAAGTTCACATCTTACGAGGTAAAATACACTCAATTGGAGAGAATGTGTTGTGCTCTAACGTGGGTTGCTCAAAAACTGAAACATTATCTGTCAGCTTATACCACATGTTTGATATCACGGTTGGATCCATTGAAGTATATATTCCAAAAGCCTATGCCTACAGGAAGACTTGCTAAGTGGCAAATTCTGCTCATAGAGTTTGACATCATCTATGTAACTCGTATGGCAATGAAGGCGTAAGCAGTTGCAGATCATTTAGCAGAAAACCTAGTTGATGATGAGTATGAGCCGCTAAATACATATTTCCCTGATGAGGAGGCAATGAATGTTGAAGAAATAGAGCAAAGTGACAAGCCTAGTTGGGGAATGTACTTCGATGGAGCCGTTAACAGTAAGGGAGTTGGAATTGGAGTAGTGCTTATTTCAGAAACGGGTCAGCATTATCCTGTTACCGCTCAGCTTTGATTTTTCTACACTAATAACATGGCCGAGTATGAAGCATGCATATTGGGATTGAGTATGGCGATAGATATGGGTGTTCAAGAGATTTTGGTCATGGGTGACTCGGATCTCTTGATACATCAGATTCAAGGAGAATGGGAGACAAGAGATTTAAAGTTGATACTTTATTGACAATGTCTACATGAACTCTCTCGGAGATTTCAATCTATAGAGTTCAAACACATCCCAAGAATGCACAATGAAGTAGCATATGCTTTGGCCATATTATCCTCCATGTTGCACCATCCAGATAAAGCTTATGTAGATCCACTGCAAATACAAGTGCATGGTCAAAATGCTTATTGTTTTGCCATGGAAGAAGAACTTGATGGTGAGCCGTGGTATCATGAAATCAAAGAATATTTGAGGACATGAGGGTATAAGGCCCCGTAAAATTTTTGTGCATAAAACCTAGTAGCTATAGTGTCATGGTCCGAACAATGTGTTAGGAATGCGTAGAATTCTTCGCGGCGAGCTTGCTCGCCGCGGTTCGGACCCTTGGTAGTGATTTAAGTTTCAAAAATGTAGAGAATCAATTTTTCCGGAAAAGTGTCAATTTTGCGGTCAAGAATGCGACCGCAGATCTGCTATGCGGACCGCATTCTGGCCGCAGAGCTTACCAGAAGGTTTCCCAAAATCATGTTGAAAATGCGGTCGATATGCGATCGCATAATGAATCTGCGGTGCACTTTGCGACCGCAGATCAAGAATGCGGACCGCATTGTGGTCGCATTCCGTAACAGAACTTATGTAATTTTGAGGTCATTCCGCGGTCACTTTGCGGACCGCATGTTGATTCTGCGATCGCAGATGCGACCGCAGAATTGACCCGGCCCAGAAATTTTATAAAATTTGACCCGATCTCTTCTTCAATATAACACCTTTCACCTTCATTTTATCATATCATCTTACCAAAATTAGAGAGAGAAGAGAGGGGTTTTAGAGAGAGAATTCTTTCATCTTCAAAGATTGTTCCAAACATCTAGTCCAAAGGATTCTAGGGCAAGGATTCAACTTCCCCAATCTTTACAAGGTAAAACCCTAACTATTCTCTTTGATTTTCAGTTTTAAATTGGGTAAAGAGAGGGTTGCATATAATAGCTTTTGAAAATAGAATTTTTACACTCATGCATGATTATTGAACTTGATTTCTAGTAAAAAGAAGTGAGTAGAAGTAAGAGTCTTCAAGAACAAGGTTGGCAAGAGTAGGGTATCTTGGGTAAGCATAAAGTAGGAAGTTAACGGAAGAAAACTCAATACCAGGTATGTATGGCTAATTTTGATTCTTGTGAAATCGCCTATATGTGTGAAGTTTGTTTGGTTCGTGTTAAATTGAGAAATTGTGTGAAATTCTTGATGTTGTTGTTGGATACTCAAAGTTTGTTGTTGAGCTATAAGTGATGTAAAATGAGAGTTTAATTTGGTAAAAGAATTGTGAATAATGGCTATAATGGCATATATGGAACTTTGTGGAAAAGAAACGAAACACTTGAGGATTGGTAAGTCATTGAACAATACGGTATGAATACTCTTGATTTTGGAACACTTGTAACTTGGTTGTGATATTGGCTTGAGAAGTAATTGTGAACATGAACCAACTTGTAAGTTGCTTATTTGAACTTGTTGAAATTGTGTGAAATGCCTTATCTGCTGTTTGTACTTGTTGTGTTTTAAAACTGTACGGTGGGATCGGGTTGCGCGCCGCAACATGAAGAAATAAGGTATGGGTTGGGGTGATAAGGGTGGCCGAGTGTAACGACCCGACCGGTCGTTTTAGAAAATTTCGCCCCAATCCCTAATTTAACTGTTCCCCTAAGTTCATTTCTACTATTGTGGTTTGCCGAGAGAGTCGGTTCTGAAAAATTAAGCATTTTGGGACACTTAGTCCCTAAATAAGAGCTTTGAAGCTAGAAAATGGCCCGTAGCCGGAACAGTGTTAAGACGATCTTAGAACGGAAATCCGATGGTTCCATTAGCTCCGTTAGGTGATTTCGGGGTTGGGAGCGCGTTCGGAATGTATTTTGGAGGTCCGTAGCTCAATTAGGCTTGAAATGCCGAAGGTTGAAATTTTGGCGAATCCGAACGATAGGTGAGATTTTGATCCGGGGGTCGGAAAGGAATTCCGACAATTTCCGTAGCTTCGTTATGTGATTTTGGATATGTCTGCAAATTTTCAGGTCATTTGGACGTCGTTTGGCCGGATTTTGAATTGAATGTTAGTTTTGAAAGTTTTGAAGAAACTTAGGCTTGAATCGATGTGAATTATGGGTTTTGATGTTGTTAGACGTGTTTTTATGATTGGAATAAGTTCGTATCATGTTTTGGAGTATGTTGGTGGTTTTCGTTGGGGACCCGGGGGCCTCGGAGTGTTTTCGGATGGGTACACGGAAGGAAAACATGGAAAATTGCAGGTTGGGCCTTCTGTTCTGTTGTTTTCGCCCCTGCGGAAATGGGACCGCAGAGGCGAGTCCGCAGGAGCGGAACTTGGGGCGCAGGAGCGCCTGGGTTCGCAGAGGCGGATCCTCTTCCGCTGAGGCGGAGTCGCGGGTGCGGAAGACTCGTCGCAGAAGCGACCTTGGGTCGAGGAGTGAGAATCCGCAGGAGCGGAGGGGAATTCGCTTAAGCGAGTCCGCAGAAGCGGAAATTCTCGCAGGAGCGGTTGTCCAATCGCGGAAGCGGACGCGCGGAAGTGATCCTTTTCTCGCAGAAGCGGGATTTGGCCAGTTAGGCCTGGGATCGCAGAAGCGACCAGTTGGTCGCAGATACTGGCTCGCAGGAGCGAAATTTTGTCCGCAGAAGCGGAAATCGCAGAGAGTTAATTATATCAGAAGTTAGAAATTTCAGAAACAATACCAAACATTGAGGGCTCGGCTTAAGGGACGATTTGGGCGATTTTGAAGGGACATTCAAGGGGTTTCTTCAGGTAATCAACTATGGACTCAAATTATGATTATTGTTGACAATATTATGCAATTATCTCATGAAAATGGAGGAATTTGGGGTGTTTTATGGGGGTTTTCACCCTAGGCTTGAACTTTAGAAAATCAAGGTTTTGAGTGGGCAAATGGAGTCCGAATTTGATAAACTTTATATGCTTAGACTCGTATCGAGACAAGGGTTCCGAAAATATAACTTTCGTGATTTTTCGATAAGCGTACCGAAAGTCGGGTTTTGGCAACTTGTGGGTTTTGGTGTATTTTGAGTTATTTTGATTGGGTAATGCCCAATTAGCCTATTTTGATGTGATTCTATTGATTTTTATCAGATTCTACATTTGTGGAGGCCGACATTCGCGGCAAGAGAGTTGTTTCATAGCGGTTTTGTACCGGAGTCGGGGTAAGTGACTTGTCTAACCTCGTGTGGGGGATTTTCACCCCTAGGATATTATGTGATAGTTTAAATGCCTTGTACGCGAGGTGACGGGCGTGTACATGCGCTGGTTGTTGAACACGTACTTTATTTAAAATGTTCGATGAGCGATATTCCTGTCTTTGGTTGTTAATTTGATATTTTTACCCGGTAGTGGTTAGAAA
Organism: Nicotiana noctiflora; assembly: GCA_032618575.1. Lineage (NCBI taxonomy): Eukaryota > Viridiplantae > Streptophyta > Magnoliopsida > Solanales > Solanaceae > Nicotiana > Nicotiana noctiflora. The sequence goes on along the minus strand of JASVEL010013229.1, from coordinate 16,248 downwards.
AGCATGATTAGGTAGCACTTAACTGTTTAGTTGCCTAATTGCCTTATTTGAACTCCTTGATAATTATTGGCACTATTTTTCGGTGAAGTTATAGTTAAGCATAATTGATCTCTCTGTGGATTCCTTTATTTGTTGTGCTTGTGGACTGCGGGTTCGATTCCCGGAGACCCAGGGCTGTGGGTTCGATTCCCAGAGACCCGGTGTGTTATTGGTAGGGACTACGGGTTCGATTCCCGAGATCCCGAGTTATTGGTAGGGACTACGGGTTCGATTCTCGAGATCCTGAGTTATTGGTAGGGACTACGGGTTCGATTCCCGAGATCCTGAGTTATTGGTAGGGACTACGGGTTCGATTCCCGAGATCCTGAGTTATTGGTAGGGACTACGGGTTCGATTCCCGAGATCCTGAGTTATTGGTAGGGACTACGGGTTCGATTCCCGAGATCCCGAGTTATTGGTAGGGACTACGGGTTCGATTCCCGGAGATCCTGAGTTATTGATTATTTATTGAGACATGGGCTGCGGGTTCGATTCCCGGAGACCCAGAGGTACTGTCAATGGGACTGTGGGTTCGATTCCCATAGGTCCTGAACTTGTTTTATTGAGTTGGCTATTCGTTGTTAGCTTAATTGTAGACGAATGTAGTAATCATCTTATTGTTGCTAGTTCGGAAATTTATTATTCATTTAAACTGCTTATTGTTGTTATTATCATTGTATTATTGTTTTTCTCAGTAGGGCCCTGACCTTCCTCGTCACTACTCCATCGAGGTTAGGCTTGGCACTTACTGAGTACCGCTGTGGTGTACTCATGCTACTCTTCTGCACACTTTTGTTGTACAGATCCAGGTACATCAGGACAGGCTCACACCGGGTGATTCAGCAGCGTTTTGGGAGACCTCGAGGTATGATCTGCTACGTCCGCGGATCCGGAGGCCTTCCTTCTATTCTAGTGCTAGTAGATGATTTTCCTTCATTCCGTTGTTAGATATTCCTTTTACATAGAGCTACAATTGTATGATCTCTTTTAGTCTGTGTTACCCGTGGGATTCCGGGTCTTGGTAGTGTTTTAAACAGCGTATTTGACCGGTGTATGTGCCAAGCGGCACGGATTGCATTCCTTTCATCTTATTTTCCGCTAATTCTTATTAAATGTTCATAAACTGGTATATTCCGCAACGTGTTAGGCTTACCTAGTCGTGGGGACTGGGTGCCATCACGACATGTTCACGATTGGTGAACTAGGGTCGTGACATAGGTGTGGGGTATTTTTGGGGGAAAGCGATCGAAATCGCTATTGAAAATTGATATAAAAATCAATAATGTGACATTGTGAAAGGAGACAGCAGGAGAGTTTGCAACATGTGGGGCACTAATTGCCCCTTTGTTTGACTACTTGTGCTTTACGTGATTGATTGGTTATTATTAAATTGGTTGATCGTAGAAAGTGCTTTGTGTTGGGAATTATTTGAAATGAGGAAAATGTGGAAACATGGTTGGCTCTGGCTTAATTAATTGTTGATGTAATTCAATGGCTTGAGTTTACTTGGGACAAAGTTTGTCCATACATGCCGGTACAATTCAAGTGTACTGACGTCCCTTTTGCCGGGGACGCTACATTCGTGTTATGATTGTAGGTGGATCAGGTAGCAGGCACTTCAGCTCATCGGCAGTAGTATCCTTCACCTTCCACTGCCCGTTTTGGTGAGCCCCTTTCTTCCTCGGGGCCCCGTGTGGTTCATGCCACTTTTGTTTAGATTTCATTTTGGTTTTGTAAGGTATAGTCGGAGCCTTGTTACCGGCAAGTATTGTATTCCCCTTTTTGTATCCTAGAGGCTCTGTAGACATGTAAACTGTGGGACTCCAGTCTTATGTATATATTATGTTATGTCGGGCGTTGTAAAAACTGTAAACTTGTTAATGAATCACTCGTATGGTTTTATTTGTTTAATGTGAAATCATTCATGGTTGTGAGCACGTGATTTTTGCCCTATATGAGAATTACTCCCAAAAATTCAAAATAAAAAGAGTGTTGTGTTGTTTGCAATATTTGTGGATTTTATGTTATTTTTCTTTTATTATTTATGTCTGTGTGTGCGTGTTTATTTGTTTAAATTAACAAAAATACAAAAATACGTTGCATATGCATTTAGGATTTAATTTTTGCAGTTATGATTAATTAAATAATTCATTTTTATGAAAATGAAAATTACAAATATATATATATGTATTTCTTGCATTTTTAGTGTAATGTCAAATTGTGTGATTCTCTTTTAATTTTGATATTTAATTAATCTTGATGATAAATACTTAGAGTTTAATTAATTGGGTAGGATAATTTGGGATTAAGATTTGATTTAGATTTTAATTTTAATTAATAAGTAAAAATAAATAAATTTGAAGAGAAAATGAAAAAAAAAGAGTGTGTCTTCTTAGTTAAAGACCCAATTTGGGCTGCCCCAAATAATTCACCCTAACCCACTCCAAACCGGCCCAAAACCAGCCCCGACCCGGCCCAACTTACCCATGACCAAATGAACCCCCCTTCAATTTCATTCCTCGTTTCTTGAACACCCAAAGAGAAGAAAAACCCTAGCCCCATTCTTTCTCTTCTCTAACCAGCCGTGCCTCTCCTTCTCCACCAGAAAACCGGTCGCCAGCCATGATCGCCGACCATGACCTATCCCACCAATAGCCCACCAGATAAACGACCACCCTAGAGCCGGCCAGCCGCCCAACGACCACCTGAAGCCGCCAAACGACCACCTGAAGCCGCCGCTAGCGACCTCACCCGCCGGATATCCACCACCACAGAAGTCGTCGACCAACTCCGTCACCACGACCATAACACCAGCAGTTCATCACCCCAGCCCTAGAAATACCAAGCGCCGCTGCTCTTCTCCTTCTCCGGTTAAAATCCGATAAACACGCAACACCACTCTTGTCATCATCTTCGTCTCTGTTTCATACCCAAAACCAGTCGAAGAACAAGGAAATGGAAAAAATGGAGGCTCCCTGAAATTCAGCCCTAAACCGTGTGATTTCAATTTTTCTCGGAATCGAATACTTGTGTTTAAACAGAAGCGGTTAAGTCGAAGTATACTCGAACTCACCATCGAGTTGAAGTCTTCATTTGAGGTTTGCGGCGTAATTCCCTATTACTTGTATTTTTCCATTCCGGTCTGAGATTCAGATTCGATGTTGTTGATTTCAAGTCGTGTCAATGTGCAATTGTAATTGTTGCTTCGTTTTCGTTTAATCGGAAAGCATATTCAGATCTGTCTTTCATCTTCATTGTTAGTATGGTTTTATTTTTAATGGTTCTTGAAAGTATTAGAGTTTATGGCTTGTGTTGTCATTTTATGTTCGTTATTCTGCCCTGATTTGGTTTCTTTTTGAATGTCGTCTATTAAGTTGTTGATCCGGTTTAGTTGTGATTCAAAGATGATTCTGAACATCAGTGATATTAGATATGTGCATATTTTGTGCTCTTTGATTGAAAGGTTAACCTACTGTTTGGACATAATCCGTGATGGATCCCGGCTTCTCTGTTAGCATACTTTCATGGTTGGTTCTTGTTTGTTAAGTTTTGGGTGTTGATGGAAGGGTAACATAAGGCACAGTGGCAATAGAATTAACATGATACTTTAGGAATAAAAATGGGCAGAACTAACTAAGATAATGGCCAGTTAGTTTAGCACTAATAAAGTAACTTATACATTAGTTTAATGAGACTAAGTGGAAACATTTCATAGTAAGAATTGTACTGACCAGATTCTAAGATCTGAAATGGGCGTTAATTGATTAAAATAATAGTATAAGGCACTTGTTAGTGGGCTGCTCTAAGGAGCTAATGGAAAATACAGTTGTTTTATATAATCTTAGTGGTAAGACAGGCTGGGCAGGGGCTGCTAAGCTGATTTGAAGGCTATAAAAGAACGGGAACAGACATACGAAAAGGGGACCCTGGAAAAAAGAAAAACAGAGAGGAGGGGGAAGACAGAAAAAAAAAAGAAGAAAACTTTCCTCCTGCTTGAGTAATTTCGTTTTCTTATTCAAGGACATTAGACTTATCTTGGGAGGCTTTGAGTCTATTTGAATCGGTGGATGATTAAACTTTAGCTTATTGAAAGTTGCAGAGTGGTTCTGGATGTCTCTTTGAGTTTTTCTAGTTTGTTGGTATTATCGTGGTTCAATCTTGCGGGTTTTGTTTGATTTTTGGTTATTAAATCACTCCTGGGTTGAATTTGACCGTGGCAATGCTGTGTTGGCTGTGCTAAACAACTGTTGTATTTCTACTGCTGGTGCTACTGTGTTACTGCTCCTAACCTCTCCTTTCTCTGTTTCAATTCAAATTCCAGGTATTTATTCAAACTTTGTGTTGATGCAAGCTTTGAAGATGAAGTAAATGAAATGAAATGTTAGGATTTGAGTTCAAGCTATAGCAGCAGAATGAGTATTAGATCACTTGTATTTGTTTAGGCTTACCTCCAATATACTTATCTAGCATGAATTGGAGATTACTGCCTTTTGTTGTTATAATGGTTGATTTATTGCGATCCATCTATTTGGTATCTTTATTGTGTTTATGTTCTGTGTAGTTACAGTTGTCATACTGTACGTAGCTTAAATTGTCATATGTAAAGTATTGTTAAAAAATACTAACTGTTGTGTTACTTGGTGAAGGAGTGTGGCAACCGTAGTTAATTTGCAGTAGATGTAAGTGTTACATGATTTAATATCAATCATGTTGAATGTTTCAGGGAAGTGTATTAGGAAGTTTGATTAAAATATGGGTACGGCAATGTGATTATCATTTTTAATTACCTAGATTCTTATTAAATAAATAGATTCTCCCATGGCATTTTAATGTTGCTGGCCGAAAGTTTTGTTATTGAATAAATGAAGTAGCAAGATAGATTAAAATTTTGTTCTTGTTAATTATATAACCTCAACGTTTTTTTTTTAGACAAACAAAGTAGAAAATCATAGTTGCTTTAGGATATCCTTAAACAAAATAAATGAGACGGGCCTAGCCAAAATAAAAACGTACAAATTGCGGGGCTCTCATAAATAAATATATATATATATATATATATATATATATTTATATATTTATATATATATATATATATTAGAAATACATAGACTTCGGGATGGGCCGCTAAGCAAAATTTCACGGCTTTCCCTAAAATAATAATAAGCATTAGACTCTTTGGGTGCATATTGTGATAACATTACCTCCCTAAACTCGGGTGCACATTTATGTGACCCAAATTCAAATCTCAACGGAATCGAAATATATCGATAACCATGGGTGCACTGGTGCGACGTGGTTCGAGATACGTTTTCACAACGTTGCAATTTTTTTATTAAAATAATGAATAATAATATTAAAAGCGGTTAAAAGTTTAAATTTGCACATAAGTTAAAGCATGTTATAAAATCAGGTAAATAAGCCAAATATGACAGTTGAGCGACCGTGCTAGAACCACGGAACTCGGGAATGCCTAACACCTTCTCCCGGGTTAACAGAATTCCTTATCTGGATTTCTGGTGCGCAGACTGTAATATAGAGTCAATCTTTCCTCGATTCGGGATTCAACTGGTGACTTGGGACACCATTAATCTCCTAAGTGGCGACTCTAAATATTAATAATAAATCCCTTTTCGATTGTCCTTTAATTGGAAAAACTCCCTTTTCTTCACTATATCCCTTCCCGGGGTGTAGTAAAGCGCGGTAAAAAGGAGGTGTGACAATGGTTAGTAAGATATTTGGTTAATGAGAAACAATCAACACAGGGGTAACGCGCGGGAATGAAAGGCACCCAGGTCCGCTTGACTGGGGCTACCCGGTCAGGCGCCGGTCATGTCCCTCGATTTGGGGCGTGACAGAGGGTACCCAGAACAAGCCACAGGAGACCAGAAAAAGGCTATAAGGCGATTGGCAAATGGATTTTTCCTCAGTGGAGTTGTATACAAAAGAACACCAAATTTGGGGCTATTGAGATGCATAGATACGTAGCAAGCTGACACAATTATGGCTGAGGTACATGGGGGAGATTGCGGACCTTATATATGAGCGGATACATTTTAGCCAAGAAAATACTGGCTCACCATGGAGCGTGATTGTATTAGGTATGTGAGGAAATGCCATCAATGTCAAATACATGGAGATTTGATTCACTCTTCACCCTATGAGTTGCATACAATGTCTGCACCATGGCCATTTGTTGCCTGGGGCATGGATGTCATCAGACCAATAGAGCCCGCAACTTCTAATGGGCACAGATTTATCTTGGTAGCAATTGATTATTTCACCAAAATGGGTGGAGTCAAAGGCTTAAGGCAGTGACAAAGAAGGCGGTGGTGGATTTCGTGCATACAAATATCATTTGTCGCTTTGGAATTCCTAAGGAGATTATCATAGAAAAGCAAATTTGAACAGTCATCTCATGGCAGAAGCATGTCAAAGGTTCAAAATCCTGCATCATAACGCTACACCTTACAGGCCTAAAGCGAATGGAGCAGTAGAGGCTCTGAATAAGAATATTAAGAAGATTCTCAGAAAGATGGTGGAAGAGTCAAGGCAATGGCATGAAAAACTACCGTTCGCTCTCATGGGTTATCGTACAACTGTACGTACTTCAATTGGTGCAACACCTTACTCATTGGTGTATGGAACAGAGGCAGTTATACCCGCAGAAATTGAGATCCTTCTCTTCAGATCATAGCTGAGGCTGAAATTGATGACGATGAATGGGTAAAAGCTCGGTTAGAACAACTGAGTTTGATTGACGGGAAGAGGTTAGCGGTAGTTTGTCATGGACAATTATATCAGTGGAGGATGGCCAGAGCATATAATAAGAAAGTACGTCCGCGAAAATTTGAAGTGCGACAGTTAGTGCTGAGACGTATTTTGCCTCATTGGGCTAAAACAAAAGGAAAATTTGCACCGAATTGGCAAGGACCATTCATGGTGTCACGGGTATTGTCCAACAGAGCTCTATATCTGATAGATGTTGAAGGAAAATGTGTATAGACTGCTATCAACTCAGAGGCAGTCAAGAGATATTATGTATGATTCCTTTTTCATTTGTACAATTGTATTTGTCATAATTTTAGAATTGAAATGATGAAGGCATTTTATTCTCTATCCAAACAGTTTATCCATTGATATCCCCATTGAGCCTTATTTGTTTTATTATTTCATATCCCTCTCTCGGTGTCGATCATGAACAAAAAGAAAAAAATGATGCAAGAAAAAAGAAAAATGAAAAAATAATGATGAAAGAAAAATGATGAAAAAAAAAAGGAAAAGACAAAAGAAAGAAAAAGGCATACAAAAGACAAAAAGAAAATCGGGAAAATTCGAGACGCAACAATGAATATGAACGTAGTCTGAACTACGTCTGACTTGATCCCGAAAGGGTACTTAGGCAGCCTCAATGAGGTTCAGTCATGATAGATATAAAATCCAAGATTCTCCAAATATTGAAACTGGGGCAGAAGTTATGTTTATGATTCCGAGAGTTGTAAATATTTTTGAAACCTCGTTAAATTTTATGCCTTTATACCTTTTTTTCTGAACCCATACAAAAGCCACATTACAGTCTAAAGAAAGACCTTCTGATTGATTTCAAGGAAATGATGATACAATGAGAATAAGGATAAACATGGCATGGACAGTACCCGGTGGTTTGGAAAACAAAAGAATAAAAAATAAAAATAAAAAATGAGAGTTTTATTGGTGAAAACCTTAACCGGCACCATGAGGCGATTGTGAGATGAGAGAATAAAATGAGAGAGACTTATTGGTGAAAACCTTAACCGACACCATAAGGCGATTGTGAGACGAGAGAGAATAAATGAGAGAGTCTTATTGGTGAAAACCTTAACCGGCACCATAAGGCGAAAGTGAGGAATATTATGTTGAAAGAAGAAAAACAGCAAAAAATAAGATTGGTTTGGGTCGAAGGAAAAGATGGAGTTAAGACAGCGACAATTCGATTGGACAGCCTGGGTCGGAATTTAAATACATGGCATGGTCAAAGGAATCAGTCGTCATACCCAGAAAAGTTCTGTCTCTACTCTAAAATATCCTTACCCTTTCAAATTCATATTTTTCTGCATTTCATTGATCAAAAAAACTATTTGCCCATTGAAAGCTAACTACCAGCTTCTCATGTTAAGAGGCGTAATATCATTGGGTCGAAGAGAAAATAAAAGAAAAACAAAGGAGAGGATGACAATCAAAGCCAAAGAAAAACGAAAAGAAAAGAGACAAAAAGGGAAAGCAGAAAGAGTATTACAAAGGAAAAGTTGAAAAACAAATCTGGCAATGAGCTACAAAGCATGAATAAAGCAAGAAGAGGCAGGCAATGGAAGCAAAGTCAACAAAAATGCCAGTTGCCAACATTTTATAACTAATAAGACTGTTCACTGATTTAGACAGGAACAAAAGATTCAAATTCTCACTAATAACTTTAAAGTGAATGTAACCAATATGGAAGAAGAAAAACACAAAAAGAAATACAGCAATAAAAGGAGGAATCCGTAGAGGAGGACTCATTCAGTCATCAAAAAACCTACCCAAAGAGCAAGGGAGGTATTATCTTTTCAAACTCACACCCCAGTTATCAAATTGAGGGAATATTTTTCTGCCTTTTCATTTTTCATGCATCAGGCGCCCACCTGGATAACAATGGAATATTTTTCTGCATTTTCATTTTTATGCATCAGGCGCCCACCTGGATAACAAGGGAATATTTTTCTGCATTTTCATTTTTATGCATCAGGCGCCCACCTTGATAACAAGGGAATATTTTTCTGCAATTTTCATACATCAGGCGCCCACCTGGATAACAAGGGAATATTTTTTTGCATTTTCATTTTCATGCATCAGGCGCCCACCTGGATAACAAGGGAATACATTTTAGCATTTTAAATTTCTGTTCATGCGCCCACCTGTATAACAAGGGAATACATTTCAGCATTTTAATTTATGTTCAGGCGCCCATCGGCATAACAAGGGAATACATTTTAGCATTTTTAATTGATTTTATCTAACATGAGTAATACCATGACATATGAAAAACCCCATACTGGGGCAGAGGAAAAGTTTTCTTTGTTTTTGTTTTGTTTTAACAGGTATCAATCTGGAAATAAGAAACACATTTGGAAGTCACATGAAGGGAAGGAAGTAGTATGTTAGAAACAAGAAAATAATCAAAAATACACAAAAGAAGGATGCAAATAAAATAGCAACATAAGATGTGGAAAAGCAAGGAAGTACAAGAAGACAAGAAATAGATAGGAATTATTGTAATTCATAAGATCATAGCTTAGAATAGCTTCTTTATTTTCCATTTTATCCCGGTGTAACAAGGAGTTAGTCAGTGATTATAGCAACAATAGCAGCAGCAACAAAGTCTTGGTAGTTTCAAACTACTAGACCTTCCTGAACTATACTAACCCGATTCTTGTTTCGCCCAGGATATGTAGGCAACCTCTGAGGCAGGGTGCAGTCAAAAAGTTTTCAAAATGCTTCTTACGGAATATGCAAGTGGGCAAAAATCTCTCATTACTGCTCACTTATCTTTACTCTGAAACTCTTCGTGTTCCGACCAAAGAGGGGCAGCTGTAAGCACGTGATTTTTGCCCTAAGCAAGCAAATTCCAATATAAAAAAAATAAGATTTTTGATGTGCAATTATGTGTTTAATTGAAATAATTGTGTGTTTGTGATTGAAATAATTGTGTGTTTGTGATTGAAATAATTTGAAATTAAAAACTACAAAAAAGAGTTAATTAAAAATGTCACAAAAATATGAAAATCAGAGAAAATTAACAAAAAATACAAAAATACCGGAAAAATTAAAGAAAATAGCAAAAAATGTCATAAAAATACCAGAAAAATTAGAAAAAGTAGGAAAATAAAAGGAAAACAACAATTGAAAAGGAATATGAAAAGAGAAAATAAAATACAAAGAAAATAATTAAAATACAGGAAAATACACATAATACAATAAAATTGGGCCAAATTCAGATTACAGGCCCAAAATGTAACAACCCAAAGTAATTGGTCGTCCAGTCCAAATGCTTAACCAAAACGACGGCGTATTGAAGGACTAAATCGTAGCCATTGAAGATATTGATCTAGCGGACCATGTGAGGCGGTTTGAATAAAAAAGAAACGACGCGTGTAAAGGCTTTAATCTTGGCCGTCCAAAGAAGTTGATCGGACGGATGCTTATAAGTCTCTTAAAATAATCAAACGACGTAGTATAGATAACAAATCTTGGCCGTCCATGTTTGGAGATCTAACGGAGGCCAGGTCGTCTCTCACTAAATAAAACGACGGCGTTCAATGGGAATTAATCCTGGCCATTGATCACAACTGATCCAAAGGCCAGGATCACTCGTGCCTAAAGGAGTATAAAAACTCTGTCTCTCAATTCATTAGAGACCAAACACACACACGCCTATACACACATAACTTTTAAACCCTAGCCGCCTATCTCTTCTTCTCCGTCTTCTTCAACCACCGTCTCCAATGGAGACTGGCCTGAATCCATGGCCTGTTCCAGCCAAAACCAACCTCAAACATCCTTTCTTTCACTCTCACACACCAAGACCTCCCTGAAAATCCTAGAAAACCAGAAAAACCCCATGTTCTTGAAAGTCCGGTCACCGGAACTTTTGCCGGTGACCTTCAACCTATGACTCAACCTTCCAAATTTACACCGTATGACCATTATAGGGAGATCTTTCACCCCATATAGTTGGTTTGCTTCGAATAACTCTGGAACTGTTCGAATCTTGCAAAGACGTTCGCCGGAACCCTACCTCCGGCGAACACCCAAACATAACACACCCCTAAATACATCCCAATAACACCCATAACACCCTTCTACCACTAAAAAACCCAAAAATAAACCCATTCGAGGAAAATCGGGAAAATCAGACTTCAAGTCTTTTAAAATCTTGAAGCTTGTAAAAAGAAAAGAAAAATAAAGAAAGAAAATAAAGAAGAAGGAAAAGAATAGGAGACAAATCCTACAAGCTAAGTTTTCGTGTTCTTTGTCTTTTTTGCTATTTGTCTTATAAGACTTCTGTATATGATTCTTTGCATGCCTTTTAATGTTCGTCTTCTAAGATTTCTGTATATAATCCTTTGCATGCTCTTGACTGTTAGTCTTCTGAGTATTTCTATTATTAGCCTATGATAATCTCATCTATCCCGTTCTTTGCACATAACTAATCTGTTTTAGCTCCTTAGGATTTTTTATGAGTTCAACACATGAATCTTGTTTGAATATGTTTCTATATGTGTGATTTTTTCACTATGCCTAGTCTGAAATTACGATTTGATTGATTGGGATTCAACTATTATCAAATTTCCCTCTGAGTTCTGGTTAATTGAAGAATGATTTATGATTAAGGCTATGTGTGCAAAACGACATGAATTGGCTATATTTGTAATTGATTCATATGCTAGACTATTTTGAATTCTATTGTGCTTTGTGGTATTGGTTATAGCTGTAAAGATAAGTATAGTTTCTTTAGTTTAGTAATCTGGTTATTATTGAAAATGACTTAATCTGGCTACTATTGAAATAACTTGGACTGTGTAATTGGCTTGGCCATTTCTGAAACATTAGAATGGTTAGTTCTGCAATTTAATCCTAGTTAGTTAATATTAATAAAAGGGGTACATTTTAAATAAGTCAAAGTCTGTTAAAAATAGGCTAAAATTAAAAAGGGACTGGGGTTAAAATCTGGCTGAATTTTAAATGTGTTATAAGATAGTGGCTAGTAGTTAAATAGGTATTAAACCTAAGATACCCTGACCTTAATAGGTCGGGTAAATAATAGATAACAATAAGGGTACAAAGGGAATAAGAAATGGTATAATTGTGAATTTAATAGAGCCTATAGGGACAAAACAGACTTTAATGCTTAGTATTCTTGTAATTAGACATAAAATAAAGGGTAAAATAGGCCTAGTAAAAAGGTATAACTGTAATAACCCTTAGCAAGTGAGGGCAGCCTAGTAATATACCCTTAATGGAATCAAATAGAATTACCTAGAGCCTTCCAGCAAGGGCTGGAAGGCATTTCGAGCTTAAAATGAAGGTGTCAAATTGTAACTAATAAGAGAATTAAGGGGAGGGAACTAAGAATAAGAATTTGAATTTCCCCCTCAAAATTTTATCCAAATCACCTATAAATAGGCTTCACATAAGCCTGAATAAGAGGTTGAACATTCTGGGGTTACAAAATTAAGGGTTAGACAATGGAGAATTATGAAATTAAAAAATACTGATTTGAATTGAAAGCTAGGAGTCGAGGGTTTCAAATTCTGGAGTTCTATCTTGAGTTTCCTGCTGTTCGATATTATTGGATTCAATTGGATTTCTTCAATTCTATTTGCTGGCTTGCTTATCTGCTGGGTTTGAAGATTATACTTGGCTGTTATATTGCTGCTTTGCTGTGATTGTTCTTTTACTGTTCTGGTGCTGTAGTCGCTGACTATTCTTCATCTCATTGCCTAGACTCATAAGTTTCCTTTGCTGAACCAGGTACACTTTTTCTATCCAGAAATGCAATTGCCAGTTAATTGAAGGAAATAAAAGTTTACGAGTTGCTCGAATGAAGTCTGCTGCTGTAATTTTATAGATTTTAGTTATAGTGTATTAGACCTTCTGTAATTTTATAGGAACATTTGTAATAACTAAATATGTACGAAACTGAAACAATGTAATAGATAGAGTAGAGTAGAGTACACATAGATATAATCATCCTGAAATTTAGTTTAAAAACAGGTTAATTCGTAACTTTAACTCATCTAGCTAAAACTAGCTTCATAATCTGCATAGTAATCATATTAACCTCATTAGTTATAGCGTGATAATTAGAAATGATTAACTTAGTTACAGCCTATTTCATCACTTTAATTAGCTTAATAACAATCTAGAATAGTATAAGTTATAATGAGTAAAATGAAGGTGTCAACAAGGGCTGGAAGGCATTTCGAGCTTAAAATGAAGGTGTCAAACTGTAACTAATAAGAGAATTAAGGGGAGGGAACTAAGAATAAGAATTTTGAATTTCCCCCTCAAAATTTCACCCAAATGACCAATAAATAGGCTTCACATAAGCCTAAATAAGAGGTTGAACATTCTGGGGTTACAAAATTAAGGGTTAGACATTAGAGAATTCTGAAATTAAAAAATACTGATTTGAATTGAAAGCTAGGAGTCGAGGGTTTCAAATTTTGGAGTTCTAGCTTGAGTTTCCTGTTGTTCGATACTATTGGATTCAATTGGATTTCTTCAATTCTATTTGCTGGCTTGCTTATCTGCTGGGTTTGAAGATTATTCTTGGCTATTATATTGCTGCTTTGCTGTGATTGTTCTTCTACTGTTCTACTGCTGTAATCGCTGACTATTCTTCATCTCATTGCCTAGACTTATAAGTTTCCTTTGCTGAACCAGGTACACTTTTTCTATCCAGAAATGCAATCGCCAGTTAATTGAAGGAAATGAAAGTTTATGAGTTGCTCGAATGAAGTCTGCTGCTGTAATTTTATAGATTTATAGTTATAGTGTATTAGAATTTCTGTAATTTGATAGGAAAATTTGTAATAACTAAATATGTACGAAACTGAAATAATGTAATAGATAAAGTAGAGTAGAGTACACGTAGATATAATCATCCTGAAATTTAGTTTAAAATAGGTTAATTCGTAACTTTAACTCATCTAGCTAAAACTAGCTTCGTAATCTGCATAGTAATCATATTAACCTCATTAATTAGAGCGTGATAATTAGAAATGATTAACATAGTTACAGCCTATTTCATCACTTCAATTAGCTTAGTAACAATCTAGAATAGTATAAGTTAGAATCAGTAAGTAATAACAATTCAGATTTGCACTGTTAAGTATCGTATCATTGTTTTAAGTAGCTGAGGTAGTAGTTTATTGTTTAAGTTCTATTAGTAATAATTAGAATTCAGAATTAATATTGATACGCATGTACTCCAGTTCCTTATGAAATAAAAAATGCCATTGGTTGATTTATTCTATCATTTCATGAATATTTGTATGTTAGTTATGAAATCTCGATTCTGTTTTGTATTACTCTCGTCTGATTTGGGCTTAATAGATAGTATAGGCCCATATACAACTGGATTCATCTCTGGGCTTCTGAATAACGATTTTTACATATATTGGGTTTCTGAAACCCAGTTGTGTGAACTGGACTATTAAATTCAATCCACACTGTCCAGGCCTGGAAATGGAATATTAGGCCTGGACATAATTCTAAAAATACAAAAATAGTGATATAAGTAGGAGAAAAACCAAAAATAGACGATATAGAAAAACCAAAAATAGACAATATAGTACTCAATAGGATTGGACTTCTAAAATAACGGGATGAGCCTCGTATAAGAACAAAATACGCAGGGCCCCCATTTGAACGTTAATAATTGATAGACTCGGGAAGACCGTTTAGCGAATTTCACGGTCTTTCCTAAAATATAATAAGCCGTAGTCTTTATAGGCACAATCTAAAATATATATTCCTTAATACGAGTGCACATTTATGTGACTCAAATCTTAAATCCCGACGAAGCTGAAACGTATTAAAGTCACAGGCGTACTAGTTGCGGTGTGACTCTAAATGTGTTTTCACGACGTCACAAGTCGTTAAAATATCAAAAAAGAAACATTCACATTTTATAAAAGCATGTAACGAAATCAAATAAAGTCAAAAACGACAGTTGAGCGACCGTGCTAAAACCACGGAATTCGGGAGTGCCTAACACCTTCTCCCGGGTTAACAGAATTTCTTATCCGGATTTCTAGTTTCGCGGACTGTTTAAACAGAGTCAATTTCCTCAGATTCGGGATTAACCGGTGACTTGGGACACCATTATCTTCCCAAGTGGCGACTCTGAAACTCTAAAATAAAATCCCATTCCGATTGTCCTTAAAGTGGAAAAACTCCTTCCTTGTTGTTATTATTATATCATTTCCCGGGTGTATTAGTAATTAATGAGGTATACCTTATTCCTTTTCGAAAAAAAGAGGTAGTAAAAAGGGAAGTGTGACACCATATTTCTTTGGATCAAAAAGATGAGGGATTTAAAATCAAGACCTTAAACTTGGAAGATAATTGTGACCCATATTATAAAAATAGTAGAGCTACTGCTAATACTTTAGCACACTATTTCAAGAACAAGGTTCAAAATAATCCAAAGTACAAAGTGAAAGACATGAGAGTGGATCTGGAGGATCAATCAAACTTAATGTTAGTTATTTCACAATGAAGAGGGTTAAAAGACCTGTGTTAGAGAAATTAGAGGGTAGCTACATTGATGATTATAACAGATTAGAGGCTTATGCTCAAGGGTTGAGGGATAGCAATCCTAGATCTGATGTGGTGATAAACATATCCAAAGATACTTTGGAACAAGGAAAAAGGAAATTTCTAAGAATGTATATTTGCTTCCATGCTTTGAAAAATGGTTGGAAAGGAGGGTTGAGACCTTTAATAGGTCTTTTCTAAAAGGAAAGTGTAAGGGAATATTACTTGTTGCTATGGCACAAGATTCAGTGAAACACTTTTATCCCCTAGCTTGGGCAGTGGTTGATAAAGAAACTGGTAGGACTTGAAAGTGGTTTCTAGAGTTGCTAAGAAGTTCCTTGGATTTGCAAGAGGGTGAAGGAGTGACATTTATGTCCGATATGCAAAAGGTAATATCTAATTATTTTTTATCAACATGTTTCTTTGTAGTAGTTTTACTATATGTTTAACTGCTTTCTTTCCTTGGTGCTTTGTAGGTTCTGCTTGATGTTGTTTCTACTATGCTTCCCAGTGCAAATCACAGAAGGTGTGTTAGGCACATAGAAGCTAATTGGAGCAAGAAGTGGAGGGGTATGAAGTTAAAGAAGTTGTTGTGGTGGTGTGCTTGGAGCACATATCAAGATGATTTTTCAGATCATTTGAAGTCTATGGGTGATGTGACTAAAGAAGCTGCTAAGACCTTAGTAGGATATCCACCCCAAAATTGGTGTAGAGCATATTTTGACACTATTTGCAAGAACAACATGGTGGACAATAACTTTACAGAATCTTTCAACAAATGGATTTTAGAAGCAAGACAAAAACCTAGAATCAAGATGCTGGAAGAGATTAGAGTTAAGGTAAACTATTTTAACAGTTTTTCCCCTTCTTAAC